>JAANIC010003864.1:230909-284231 GCA_017607545.1 Acromyrmex charruanus | reverse complement strand
ATTTGTTCTCGGTAGAGATCCCCTGTGACTGTTTGACCAGATTTCAACAGCTCATGGTACACTACACCCTGTTGATCCCACTAAATACAGAGCATTGCCTTCTTTCCGTGGATTTTCCGCTTTGGCGTCGATATCGATGGTTGGCCTGGATCGCAAATGATTTTTCGGCGTTTGTGATTATCGAAGTAGATCCTCTTTTCATCACTAGTCACCATTCGATGCAAAAATCCCTTTCTTTGTTGTTTAGTAAGCAAAATTTCGCAGGTGGTTTTTCGTCTTTCAATGTCTCTTGGCTTCAGTTCATATGGGACTCATTTTCCTTCCTTGTAGATCTTTCCTAAGGCTTTCAAACGATCGGAAATAACAGATTGAGCACAATTTAATGTTTCTGCAAGTTGTTTTTGCGTTTGACATGGGTCTTCATCCACCAATGCCTGCAATTCTCCGTCTTCAAATGCTTTTGGCCGTCCAGAACGTTCTTTGTTCTCCACATTAAAATCATCACTTTTAAAGAGTCAAAACCATTCTCTGCATGTTTTATCGGAAGGCGCACTATCACCATAAACTTCTACAAGCATTCGATGAGCTTCAGCTGCAGTTTTCTTCCATTTGAAGCAAAAGATTAACACTTCGAGCAAATGACGCTTATTTGGCTCAAATGTCGACATTTTCGATGCGGTAAAAAGCAATGTTATTGATGCAAACGTATATTTTTATATACTGAATTTTATTGACAGATGGTAAAACTAAAAAATTAAGCTTGGTTTAGACATTAGAGTTATCGACAGTTCTAGCTATAGCTACTCGTCGCTAGATGGACGGAACTTTCTGATACACCTAATATATGTATATGTATAATTTTAATAAATAGTAGCATAATAAAAATGTATGGAAACGTATTATAAATTCCGTATTCTTCTTAGGCGCATGTACTTGCGGTTTTATTTCTGTAGAGTTTGTTTCATTGACCTTTTCTATTCTCTCAATTCGTTCTATAATTCTATTCTTGCTTTTTTACGCAATGATCCCTGTTAATCTTGTTATTGGTTATCTACGTGTCGTCTACAGGAATGGTAATTGTAGTGAATTTAATAGTGAAAATGTCACTTTCATCTCTGTATAAAATAGGCAGTACAATATAAGTAGAATAATCGATGAAGGTCACTCCAATTTAAACAAGAACATTTTTTTAATTCAATAAAGAATAACGGTTTAAAATTCAGCATTAATGTTCTGGCATTATATAATATTTCAGAGTTCATAGTTTTAAGAATCTTTGTGATATCGCTGAATTTTATAATTGCATTTAGTACTCAATTTTTTCAATTAATTTAGACCTCTAACTTTAATCAGCAGTTGTAAAAAGAACATGAAGCGTGTATACATCTTTTCTACATTGAATTCGCTGTATCAACCTATTGTATATTCGAGAAAAAATTCATGTTATAATAGAGCTCATATGATTATTATGTAATTTATGAGTTCGACTAACATTAAGTTCCGATGATGCTATTTATATCTAGACCGCTTCCTATTGTAATTCCTCTTATCAACATGTAAGTATAACATGCGCTTTTTATATTTTAATTTGTGAACATCTTGCGTAGTTACCGATAACATTTTTAAATTTATTATTTAACATTGAAAATGACCCGATAGGGATCATCGAAACGTCTGTACAAAATTTAGATTGTTGATAAAAATAATTTTACTCACATAATAACTTGAGTGGTTCATAACCGTATATTATATTATTTAAGAAAATTTTTATCAAATAACAGAACATTAAATTTCTATAAAATGTCACTTTGTTTGCAATATGCAAATGCAATAATTAAATATATTTTTCATATCGTGTTCTACCGTGTTCTATTTTTGGATTGGCATCCTCAAGAATTTGATTAACAATCTTGATTCTTCTGTGTGCCATAACCACCAATCTTAACCGATTTCCTAAATCATGTATCTCATGTACTTGAGCAAAAGTTCTAATAGGATAAATCATTTAAGCTTCATTTAAATTTCATTTAAGCTATCATTTAAACTTTGAGCTTCATTTCTGTATGAATAAATGACATATTAGAACTGAAATAATTTATACTATCATTCACATAATTATTAATTTTGACATTTATGTCAATATAAATTAATGCTAGAGAATGATTTGGGGGAACTTACTCTTCGACTTTTTCAAAAAGACTTCCACGTAAAGCTGATTTAGCTTTATATTTCTATGTACTAGAGTGCCTTTTCATGCGATGCTGAAATGCTCGTTTTCTAGCGTCAAGAAATATCGAACTTAACTTGTAATCTGTAGAGAAAAACCAATAGATTTCTACCATGTATCATTATGTGTTATTTATTTTGGAATTTAAAGTTCAACATGTTTAATTATTTACATAATATTATTGTATTTAGAATAAAATCTTAATAAAATATACTCATTCGACGCATTTTTACTCAAAACAAAAGAATCTGGCAAAAAAACGCGGCGATCGACTTTGTTCGAGTTATTAAGCGTTAAAGTTGGAGACTTTAGAGGTTAATACATCTATCATCCCGACTCAATATATTTACTACTGTAATAGTATATGACGACATATGACGTAACATAGAACTACTTCCAGTTGTAATATTTGGTATAAAAAATTTATTAGAGTAAAAAATACATATATATATATCATTTAGAACAATTAGTATTATTTCAGGTAATAAAAATAATATTTCACAGTATTATTAAACAAGTTATTATCATAGGTATCATTATTTGTACATTACTAGTATATTTAACATTAATTATTTTTTTTATGTGTCCGCCTCTTTCAGCCTCTTTCACATCTTTGAACAGATATGTTACAACTGTACATCCATTAGCATTATAGATGTTCCTGGTTCTTCGAAGGAGCAGTTCCCGTACGATCACAGAAATGAAGCATGGTAAGTAGAGGTTCGGATTCGAATGGATAACCGCGCATGGGTCCTTCATAAAATTAGTTCTCGAATTCATAAAATAAATTTTTTTTTATTATAATTTTGTCATGTATTCTTTGAAATATGATGTTAATCAATAATACTTATTTTCACAATAAAATTTCAATGAAACTTTAATTTTCTCCACCATTATTACGCTATTAGTGACACTACACTTGTCGAATTTACTTATTGCATTAGTGACACTAATAATGTATTTGTATGTTGACTAGATCAATTCAAGATTTTATTTCCAACTCGAAAATTAATCGAAATTGGCACCAAAAATCCGTCGAAATCAATAGAAATTTTGAAAACTTTCGACTTTTATTTTCGATATCGAAACGACGTCTTTTCGAGAAATTATTTCTGACTAGGATAGCGCTATGTATACATTCTGCTTTATACAAATTCACTGCTTTAAAAACACATTCATTGCTTTAAACACATAAATTCTTTGCATTAGCAATGAATTTATGTTTTTAAAGTAGTAAATTTGTGTTTGTGAAGCAGAGAATTTATTTTTAAAATACAGTATACATACAGTATACAGAAAGGCGAAAATGTAAATCAAAATCAAAATGGGTACACAAAATAAAGACAGGGCAATGTCCCTGTATATATGTGTGATTTCCAATTTGTAAGAGTTTAGTTTCTTATGTTCCATGGAGCGGAACTTGCAGATGCGCAATGACAAACTATTCCGGATCTAACGATCTAAGTAATCTATGGAAAGGTTCTTGTGATTGGTCAGCGCTAATTGCGCATTCCGGAAATTCCGCTCCATGAGACATAGGAAAACACATTTTAGCGAAAACGGAATTGACTTAATGAAGCCACGATCAATCACAAGCGATTTGCCAATTCCGCACCATGGGACCGCATTCTCATGGGATGCGGAACTGAGGAAATGCGGAACTGCGGAACGTTTGTGATTGGTCGTGGCTTCATTCCGCCGATTCCGCCGTTTTCTGTTGCGCAAATTTATTGGCCGCAGCACAGACTCTTGCATAATGCATAATGCATAGTGCATAAGGGAATTAACCAATCGAAATTCTTCTTTTCCCAGGAAATGGCAGGAAAAGAAAGATTTTGATTAGTTGATTCGCTTGTGCACTATGCGTTATGCCTCATGCAAAAGTCTGTGCTGCGGCCTTATTTCTTTTGCAGATTCCGCCGATACTTGCGTATCCAGCCGGTCACAGAAAGGTTCCAACACTTTTTTTCGATAGGCTTCGGAATGCTTGCTCATCGAGCGATTAGTTCTTATTTATAGATTCATGAGTAAGAACCAATCACTCGGAGAGCAAGCTGCGTTTTGAAACCCATCGAAGAAAAAAATGTTGCAACCTTTCTGTGACCAGCTATACATGTATATTCATAAAAACTAACCTAGTTAAGTTGGTTTAAACGGAGAAAACTATCTCTTACAAGCCCATAGTTAGGCCCTGCGCACTGCGAAGGAATAAGAAATTAGGAATAAAGAATAAACGATTTTAACCTATCAGAAACTGTGTATTTCGATGAATCCAATTTTTGATAGGTTAAAATTGTTTATTCTTTATTTCTAATTCCTTATTCCTTTTATTGTGCGCAGGGCCTTAATCAACATGCTGAGGCATGCTCGGATTCCCATTTGAGTAATTTCCGGGTGTTATGTCATTCTTGTTTAATATTCGGTAAATAACAAGAATAGAATATACTGGGTAGCACTCGTATGGGAATTTGAACATAATTAAGCCAGTTAGCAGAGCCAAAAAATCGAGCTAAAAAGGAAATAATTGCTAACAGCTTGTTTATTGATTTAAATGCTTTATTAAGGCGTAAATGTTATAAGTTTCATTTAGCGTCAACGATTTCAAAGCGGAAGATGGTAATATTCGAGAGCAAATCAATGAGTTCTTAGAAAATCTGTCAGAGGACATTCGCAGTGTCATGTCACATTACTTTTTGACAAGTAGCATCTTTCAGTTGATTACTGTCAAATTTTGAACGGAATTCATCGCGTGGTTTCATTTCTGTAAACGATTAAAGAGAACAACTTTTGTATTTTTTGCGAAATGGAAAAAAACGAGTTTCGTGCAGTGATCAAACATCTACATATAAAAGATTTAACGCCGAAAGAAATCAAAGCCGAGTTGGAATTTTCAAGCCATCCGAATAATATGATTTGTCCAACCCTTCAAAATAAGCTCCTGTTTCGGTGATGAGCTGCTTTCTGGTGGTGAATTTCTTTCCTCCGAACCAGTTCTACAGGTTTGAAATTATAATGTTCATAGCTCATCTTACGTTTGCGACTGTATTACAATTGGGTGAATGAATTTAAACGTTGTTGTACATTCACATGTGATGCACCTCATTCGGGACGTCCAGAGGCTGCTACGCCAGAAATCATCGATAAAGTTCACGATATTGTTTTGATCGACGAGTGAAAGTGCGCGAGCTTGTTGAGGCCACAGGTATATTACATGGCACAGTGATTTCAAGTTTGCACGAACAATTGAGTATGAAAAAGCTCTCGGCAAGATAGGTGCCGCGTTTACTCACTGTGGACCATAAGCACCGTGTGACGATTTCGAAACAATGTTTGGAGATGTTTCAACGTAATCCAGATGAATTTTTGCGTCTCGATTCATTACTGTGGACGAAATATGGATTCATTGCCCGAGACGAAGGAACAGTCAAATGGACCGAAAGTGAAGTGAACCAGTTCCGAAGAAGGCGAAGACCATGAAGTCGGCCAGAAAGATGATAGCCACAGTTTTTTGGGATGCGGGTATAATTCATATCGGATTACCTTCCGTCGAAGCAAACGATCAATGGCGATTACTACGTAACCTTACTGGACCGTTTCAACAACATTTTAAAGAAAAAACGTCCCCATTTAGCGAAGAAGAAAGTGCTCTTTTATCAAGACAATGCACGGGTTCACACGTGCCCGGCAACGATGGCCACATTCAACGAATTCCGCTACGAATTGCTTCCCCATCCAGCTTATTCGCCAGATTTAGCCTCCTAAGACTATTTCCTGTTTCCAAACCTGAAGAAATGGTTCGGAGGAAAGAGACCACCAGAGAGCAGCTCATCGCCGAAATAGTGGCTTATTTTGAAGGGTTGGACAAATCATATTATTCGGACGGCTTGAAAAAGTTGAAGAATCGTTGGATCAAGTATATCGAGCTAAAAGGAGACGATATTGAGAAATAAAAATGAATCGATCAAAAAAATTATGTTTTTCTAAAAAAAATGTTTTACTATGTTTTTCTAAAAACTTATTGATTTGCCCTCGTAAGCTGCAAATGATACGATTTTTCACTTTTTATACTATATGTACGAAATTATGCAGAAATTAGTAAAAGTCGTCCAATACTTTTTTCCCTATTTAAGTACGAATAATTTGAGACCAAGCGAAGTTCTGTGAGACAAAGAATTTCGGAGATACAGTGATCCAAAGTTTCAATAAAAAAGGTGAAAAATCGCTTGAAAATGACTATTTTTTATATTTTGCCTCCGCATGTTTCCGATGTCTTGGACGAGAAAAGTGCATAGAATATTGTTTGAAGTAAACTTTATGACGAAAAAAATGCGAGTATAAAGAGCTCTCTGCGATTAACAGAACCGAAGATATGAAGTTTTGAAGTTGGATCTAAAAGTGGTTTTTCTTAGATATCCACTTTTTAACTTATAAATTGCACTTTGCTTACACAGAGATTTTTTTCTTGTACCAAATATATGTCTTACATCTCTCTCCTTAAATTTCCTTTTACAAAATAAAAGTTCAACTATTTCATATTTGTAATTATTGCATTTACTTACTGACAAATTGGCAAATATTTCGTTCGAAAGACGACTTGGAACAGCAATTTATATAATTCTATTTTTTGTTTGTTTTCGGAAAAAAGATCTATTGTATAAAGAAATGCCAAAATTGTTTTAATTTATATTTTATTGATTATAATTAAAAAAATTAGTTATCTTTATCAATTTGTACAGTAAAACATTTGTCAATATCATCTTCAAAATCGTTATTATTACTCACATTTTTTTGTTTCTTCAAAATTATTGCAATTTTTACTCTGACATTCTTGGCGAAGAATAGAACATGCTATATCTGTTTTACGACAACCACAATGCTTTTTATAATATATCCTGTTTTGCACTTGCATGAAATCATAGCAAGTAAGGCCGCTGGTGCTATCTCGCAAATAGTTTGTATAGGCATCAATCCATTTCGAGTTAATTTCCATCCCCATTTCAATAGATCCAGTTGGTTTCCATACTAACATTGGAGTTGAAATGATCGGCGTCCATGTTGGTGAGCAGCGTCTGTTGTTGGTAGCAAACTTGCTAGGTTAAATAAATCTTTTTTAACAAAATTTATAAAACAAGTATAACGACAATGTAACAGAGACATTTCAAATCGTCGTTGACATAGTAATGCAATAAATATCTCTGTTGCTTTGTCTATAGCTGATGGACGCTATCTTTATTTAAAAATACGCTCATCGTCTTCTGCAGCTCAAAGATATTGAGGAGATGACCATTTTTTTCTTACCAATTCCGAAAAATGCTGAAGTAGTCTCACAGCCACTGAATGAGTAAAAATCCAATGAATTGTCTCAGTTGCTGATATATAAAACTTTGATATTTAAAATTGAATATAATCTTGATTCTAATTTGTTGCTTGATTTGAATAAGTAGATATTAGAATACTGTTCTAGAAGCAACGAAAGTATTACCAACAAGTCAACGTCTTCGCTAATAATAACTACTTCGCTAAATAGCACCGACTTCTCAGCAGCAGTGCTAATAATCAGATAATCAGCGTCTTCTTTCGCTTGATGATTTGTGCAGCTGTCATTGCTTCTCGTAGTAGAGTGAATTAACTGTTGTTTATTGTTATTATTCGATAAAAATTTGTCTTTGTTCATCATTGATCTCATAGTTGGAGTAATTTTAATGTCAGGACACAAATTCTTTGTACGTTTAAGTGTTTCAGCATTTTCCCTTTTAAATCGGCTATGTCTAAATATCGAATATCACCACACTCGGGTGTCGGTAAGTTGTTACATAATTCACGTATTTTCTTGCTATTTCTTCAAATGTATCATTGACAGTCCATACCACTTTGTGGAGTAAAAATCCGCCATCGACGATGTATCACATTTAAAAAATTTTTATTATTAGGTAGCGAATTGAAGCAATGATAAACTGATGACTTCTTTCCTTTCCGGAAAAAACCGCCATCAAAGATAGATAAAGAGACGTCAATTCAAATACAAAGAATTCCATGAGTTCCTCATCTGATTTTTTTTGAAGTAGCATCCTCTTAAATAATGTGTCTGAATTTATTGGAATTATTTGATCTTCAATAGTAATTGATGAAGACATGTTCTTCAGAGTCGAAACTGTTTGTTTTCGTTTAAAAGAAAGTTTTCCGATTTCAGTACCAGCAATTTCAAACATCATTGTCATATCTACTTCGTATGCCAGTTAATTTTTTCATTAGCTATTACACCAGTACTAAGCGACATCAGGTCCTCTATTTTTGAAAATGGTGAATGATCAGTGAGTCAGTTAATGATTGATTCGACATCTCTGTCATCGCGATTAATACGAGAGGCTCTTAAATCTTTATGCTGTGCGACTTTGTGTTGGTACAACACAAAGATGCCTCACTAAAAGATATTTTGCAAAATTCTTCAATTTTTTCTCCTAGTGTGACATGTAAACTGGCATAGTTGCCAGCCATTTTGCAAATACAGAGTACGTAGTACCTCCGTGAGTGAATCTGAAGTAGAATGAACTGACCTTATGAACGTCTTTTCTATCGTCATATCCGGTGGAATCCCTGACCAAAATTTGTCTGACGAATAACACAGTAGCCTTTTTTAATAAATAGCTCCATTTCTTGTGGTTTAAGTTCGATATCCAGCATATCTTGAAGATAAACATATCCACATTTGGCGTAATTAAAATGGCCACACGCACAAAAGTATGGCAACATTTTTTGTAGAATATCTAAATAAAGTTTTCAATTTCCAGATCTGTCCGCTTGTATGGATTGAATGTTAACGTAGACATCTTGAAGTATTGGACGAATAGCAGAGCGATAGAACCGTATGTTTCTAGTTTTTCTAATTTGTACGTAAATTTGTTTACAATATTATTCATCGATTCTTGCGCTACTTTTTCGTGTATCGCAGGATCAGTAATTTGTACCACATCCATCATTTTTTTGTCTTCATCACTAAGCTCCATTTGGTTTAACACAATATTAATCAAAGCCAGTCGAATAAATGAACGACAGCGAACAGTTCTAGAATAAGCATGACCTGATATGTACAATGACATGATATGTACCCAGGTGCATATATTAACTTTATCATATCTTCGATTCCATTATCATTCATTACATATCCTATACAGCCGAGGAAAGACATCAACGTATGAAAATTGCCAAACCGTACTATAATGCTTCTTAAGGATGAATTATCGCCATTACAAGCTATAATCTCTTTTGACTTTTGATACAAAGGTTGATCGAATGTTACGAATGTTACAGTATTTATGTCCGAGACTTCTCTCAACAGCTGTCATTAAAGACTTGTAAATAGTGTCATAGTCACCTGGTGGATTATTGATGATAGGTAAATAGAGTATACTCGAGATCTCATATGGCTGACTCTTTGTGATAGTTTCCATATGTCCATTTCAGCCAGAAGATTTCTCACCGCCGTCTTTTTTTATAAAGCCACAGGAAATCACTGTTACAAATAGAAAATTCCTCCGCAATAGAATTCATAACTTTCAGGTTTTTCATTCTTATGCTCTTGAAGCCCTTTTTTTTCACTTTTTGATAAATGAGTAGTTCAGTTTTATCAATAGCTAGCTTATCCAAATTTACCAATTGTTAACGATAATGACATTGATTTCAATTGTGAAATTGATGTTGATACTATGTGTTTAACACATGGAGTTGTACATTGAATTCCTGTCATTGCATGCAAAGTATTGTAGCCATCCAATGTGCAAATGTTATGATCAACGTTATCGAAAATAAATTGAATAAAACCGCTTAGCAAGTAGTCTTCAGATGGATGTGTGATAACTGAAACGTCAAATAATACAGCCTCTTTGTATGAAATTGATATTCCTAGTGCCGAAAGAAGTTTAACAGTCCTTTGACCCAAATTTTTTTAGCAATAATGAAGATAAACCAATTTGGATGGACGACAGAAAGGATCGAGGCTTTATAGCGGAAATTATGACATGGGCTATAATTAAAATTTTCGATTTCCACTTCTCTAAGTTTTCAGAATGTTTGTTTTTCAATATAATAGTTTCTAAAAATGTAAGCAAAGACTTTGGCACATCGTTTTCTGCATGATCAAAAAAATTATCAGGAGATGGATATTCATTCATAATAGCTATAGCCACAATCACACTTATTCAACTCCTTCGCGATCGTATGACCGTAAAAAACAATAACTTCAATTTATAATCTCTGCATAGTGTAGAATGTGTAAAATGAGCAGAACCGTCGCAGCGCTTGCAACGCTCGCTGACTATGTGTAATGTGACCATGCAATGCTATCGCCACATTTGCCTCTTGCGTCAAAAATTCCAAAAGAACATTACCCCCACTCCGTAGCGGCGATGAGGACGACGTTTCTTAATTTTTTTAAAATAAAAGTTTCAGATTCGTATTTTGCGTCGCAATATCTCGTAGAGCACGTAGAGAAAAAATAGAAACATTTTCATTATATATCCCGAGCGGTTGAGCTTAGAACTTAATCGATTGAGCTTAGAACTTAATCGATTCAGCCCTTATTGAGATCCGATAATCTCTCTGGCGCAACTCGCGTAAAGTAGCCACGGCAGTGTTGCTGCGCGTAGCTTAGCGCCAAGACACTACCAGCGGCTGCAGATCAAGTAAAATGGATCAATGTTAATGGTACAAAATACACTTTGACATAATTTTGGCATTAGACTGTTCGGAAAATATGCCTCTTTTTGGTGCTATTAAACATTGTTCTATTTTCCGAAATGGAAATATATTTATATGTAATACTCTTAGGTCTACGGCATTTGATAGGCATGTTCATGCATATGAAATTGCATGTTCAACAATAAATGAAACAGACTCCCTAATCATTAAGAAATATTCAGAACTGCATGATTACGAACCTTGTTTATTAACGAAAACTTCAAATAAATATTTAATTTGGTGGACCTTATAATACATTTTGATATGTAGTCCTTGTCTATTTATACAAATTATTCTTTTACTTATAAGGCCCACCTCGTACATATTTGGGTTAAGTTTGTGTATAACTTGTTCATTTTATATCTAAATATCATTTATAAATATATTTTTTATTATTTCCTCACACATTCCATAGTACAAATTGTAAAAATATCCTCTACAATTAAATGTAGAAACATATAAAATGCCAGATAATTATTACTATTAATTTTGTTTAAAATTTTTACAATTTGTAGTAATCAATATTTTATTTTACTACAATAGTTTTACATTATATAATTTCTTTGTAGAAATTCGTTTCATAAGTTGTTGTAATAAATACTCTACAAAAACATTTATAGACCTGCAAATTGGATTAAATATTGCTATACATTGTTATTATAGTTTATATATATGTCTGTAAATATTTATTATAACTTATTATGCGAAGTTCTATTAAACGTGATAAATTTTTTAAGTTAACCGTTACTATATTTTCACAATAAATGCAATAAATTGCAACAAAATTATTTAAAACTACTACACCTTTTAGATTTTGTTAATATTACAATATTTTATAGCCTTAAGTAGTTTGTCAATTGATTTAAGACAAGTTTCTTAGAACAATCTTTTAGACTCATTTATTATAAATTATCTTTGTCCCTATTTGTATTATTATTTGTAGAAGAGCATTCTCCAATTGTATTATCTGAGGCTATATTTTTTTCTGTGTAGCTACTTATTTTAAACGTGCAAGGTCTGAAACTCTTATATGCAGCACATATTATGACGAGTCGACTACAGAAGCCGATCACAAAACTATAATTTTTCATATTTTTTCATTTTTCGTTAAATTGTAGTTGGTGATCAGTGTTGTTGCCGATACTTTTTGTGGAGATGGATTTTTCAATCCGTAAATGTAATTAAAAGAAACGAGTTAAAAAAATTAATCAAACTTCATTTCTAAAACAGGATACTCCGGTATCTCCTTAAAGTCATTCAACTTTCATTCCGGAAATTTTTTTCTATCTCTTTTAATTTCGATGGTATTCGCTTTGAAAGAAAAAAAAACCGATTTTCTTCGAGAGGGTGTTTCATCTTGAGATGAGCATAAACAAAAAAATATAAGTCTAATATTTTTTCATTCTCTACAAGAGAATCTATCCAAAGTTCATTAAGAGAAGATTCTACTTTGGAAGGTAAAAAAAAATCGATTTTTTTTTTACATTTTTTGCATATCTGAAGTGTGTAGGATATGCTTGTAAAAGAATTTTGCAATATTCAAAAATGTTAAAGCAATTTATGACTTGTTGGATCGGATTTTGTACCCTTCGAAAATCAAATGAATTCAACGGGCCAAATAAGCAAGAATCGACAGAAGAATTCAATTTCTCAAATGCAACAAAATTTGTTCTTCGAACAGGAGGAGAAATTGACTCATGGGCTAGGAATTTGATTAAGTTACAAAATATTGTGATTAACTAAAATCATTAAGTAAAACTTTATTTCTTCGCGTTTTTCTCAAATACATATTTTTCAAACTGGCGGGAAGTGTACAGCTTCAACTAATCATCCGATTGACTTGAAGCTTTTTTGCACATACAATAGACAGTTTTTATGAACATAAAAATGTCATAAATTTTCCAAAATAACTATTTCTTTGATCAAATTGAAAATGAAAAAAAAGTTCATGAAAATTGACACTTAATTTCAACTGGCTGCCATTCTGTAAATTTTCAAATGTTTCAAATGAAATGAGGTTTATCATACAAATTTAATATATTTTAATAATTTCATTAATATTTTTGTCTCATATAAACTATAAACAGCCAGGATTTCCCACTAATTGGCCACTCACGCGTTGCACACTCTGATGCATCCCTATGTTACAGCTTTTATATTAAAAAAAAAAATTATTATTTGAACATTGAAGCATATAAAATATAATGCTAAAACAATATTTTGATATCTCCTTCATTTCCTTATGAAAAAAATTGATAAAAAATACATAAATTTTTTATCTTCAAAGTAGAACTTCCCCTTAAAATCGGTAAGGGTCAGTATCCTTGTTAGTAGCACAAGAGAGTAGCTAGCGTAGAATAATTCAAATTGCTCAAAATGAATTCCATGAGGAAGCTGAAAAATTATTATATGTCCCTGGAATAATAGATTAGTTCTCGAGTATTGTAAGTACCTACTAAGAACTAAATCGAAAATTTTAAATTTTTCTCGAAATTCAGTTTTTGCATTTTTTTCAATTTTGTGTACACGATTGAGAAAAAATATTTGTCTGATCGACTTCTTTTAGAGCTCATTAGTTAGTTAATAGTCAATCATCATTGATGAATCTAAAAGTAAAAATCAATATTAACAATTTTTTTTGCATAAACAAACTGCTACCTAATGAAAATCGTAACTTTTTCTTCAAAATCGCACAAAATGTTAATTTATATATACTCGTAATTTTTCAATTTTTTAGGTTCACTTAGGATGATACTCTATAAAAATTAAAAATATTTTTTTATTTTTTGTTTCCGGCAAGAATTACAGCCGCTAGGATGTACACCAAATCGTAATGTCGTGACGAAGAGCGAAATTAAATGTTTATATTTTTATTATTTATAATATTTTCTTCTTCACACAAAATTTTATACTCTACGATAGTTATATCAAAAAGTTTGAAATCAATAAATATTAGTCTTTCTTTTAAAAAAAGAATTACGAAAGATTCTTGTTTTTGGTCTCCTAATGAAGAACTTCCTTAAGTATTACAATTACAATTGCAATAAGTCATTTATTGTTCATTAAAATACACGGACAAATATTGTAAGCATTAGATATTATTTGAGGAATTATTTTCAAAGAGTGATTTCAGTAACTAGGATCATGGTTCTGTTTATCGAAATTATTCGAATAATTTTTTATTAGTAATTTTGCTAATTGTGAATAATATTTAATTAAAAGCGCATCGTGAACAAGTTTTAAATTGTTGATTTTGGTTATTGGCAATAACCAGAGTCAACAGTCTCAAACTTTTAAAGAGAATCGTTATTTAGCGAAATTAATTGGACAGTTGTGATTCTAGCAACACGATCTTAGTGTATTTAACTAATAGTAGAAAGCTACTGTTATTAGAATTGTCATAATCATCCCGATGTTAATTGCTTATCAAGCTGTAATATTAATACGTTACTTTTTTTAAAAAAAGAGAAAAAGAAAAGGAAATAGAAGTTCAAAGTCAATACACTGCGCGAATGCGACGCGACGAGTCGTAACGATATCGTCGAAAACGAATCGGAGGCGCGTTTATCGTTGTGGAAAATATCGCAGCCGCAAATACACAACGCATCTTATTGTTGCTTCAATATGGAATTGTCTGTCTAGGTCTTGACAATATCTACTTGTCTATTGTGTTCGATATAGACATATCGCGTCTATCTCTCTCTATATCTTTCTCTGTTTCCGTATATGTGCATGCACTGGATTTATATTTGTAGAAACTGTGTCGTTGCATGCCGGTTCCTTATCGACGCCGCCTGGATAAATACAGCATTTGCGAAACTGGAACGCGTGCAACGCAAGATAGATTTATTCTATATTCGAGGATTTCTTCGATATTCCAAAGTGAGATATATTTTGATTTGTCTTTATTAGTTGCAGCAGTCAAAATTTGTCACAATTGTAGCGCTTAATTCAAACGACAGTTTGTTGGATCATTTTATTTTGGTATTTATAGTTTCTTGTCGCGCATGGTGAATATTAATGGATGCAAATGAATAATTTCGATAATTTCGTGTGGTCCGCTGAATCAATCGCTGTATTTCAAAGCGATCCTTCGTTAGGACAGTGATCTGTGAACTTCGTCTGTCTATTCCGAATTTACTCGCTGCCCCTCGTCTGCGTACGAGATATGCGTGAGAAGGTGCACAGTTTGGACATATGTATAGATGATCATCGATTCGGTCTTTAACACTCGCATTCCAATTAAATTATTCCTATCAAATAACATGCTGATCGAGAGACAGAAAACGCATAGCGTTTTAGCGCGAAACAGTGCTGGATATCTTTATGCGGAGCGATGAGTTTTCCAAGATCTTGAATATTATATCTCAATAATGACTGTGCCGTTCAAATTCTATGTATGGTCAATTGATAGCTTGAACCCGAATTGTATAATGAAAGTGCAATTTTTTTTTTTAATTTGCCCTACGAGCGGAGATATTGTAATAAGGTCAAAATTTTGTTCAAATTTTAAGAAAGATAATTAAGTTATTATTATCATCATATTATTAACATCATTATTATTAGTCATTACTATTAATGTCGTCGTCGTCTGCTTGACCCATAAATTACGTCTCGAACTTCAGTCGACAAATGGCAATATGAACTTTTTATTTTACTTTTTACTCTTATTTTATTTTAACTCTTTAACGAACAACAATCGACTGCTAAAACTGTTTGATGATTACTCAGTGTCATGACCTTGACAATATGAGAATTTTTAATGTTTTTTTATAACTTTTTTTTATAACGCGTGAGTTACTGCTACAATCTTCCGAAGATTTTTCGGTATGATGACCTTCATAATGTGTAGGAGGATCAAGGTTATCGGAGCTGAATTGTTCATTTTAATTAAAAAGTTTAAAAAGGCTATGAACCAAATAACAACATAGTAAATGTATAAATATAAAAAACAAATATAATTATCATAATCTAACACAAATAATAAATAACAAAGGTCATTTCGAGCCAATCGGGCCATCTTAAATATTAAAAATAAACATAATTAGAAAGAACTAAATTAATATACTTAAAATAAAACGGGTCAATGGTAAAAAAAATACAATATAAATGGCCATCAATAGAATCGCATCCTGTCATCGTGAATGTGAAATTATGTCCGCAACGATATAATGTAAAAGTTAGATGTCAAAATATTGTAATAAAAATCCATATTGTCAAAATGCGCAAAAAATTCACAAACATCGTCAAAAATTCATATTACAATCTATAACAATAATGAAAATAAAAATTACAATATTTAAAGCAAAGAAAAATCAGAGCATTAAGTACAAAGATACTGAATAAAGAACGATGAAAATCCGTCTGTAGATTACTATTATATATATGTAAATCAAAACTTATAGTCAAAGTTACCTTAGATTTACAATCGTTGCGGTGTCTAATGATATAAAGACCTCCAGAAATGTAATTTATTAATACAATATTTCTTCAGACAAGGATAATTCCACGTTAGTAAAAAAATATAAAAATTAGGAAGCTATATTGCGAAGAAACGCATCTTAGTTGTCTGGCGGCGATACACAAAGTGAAGAAAACGTTAAGAAAGTAGGAGGTTGGAAATAGGAAAGGGAAACAAGAAGAAAAAGGGGAAGAATGGCTAAGAGAGGGAGAAAGATTGTATTAATAGATTGTGATGGAAAGACAGGAATCATATAACGAATCAGATTCACTTTGCTTGTTTAGACCCTGGCTTTGCTTTTTGATATGAACTGTCTCAAATATCAATCTTTTTTTATAGGAAGATTCCTTATCAAGGATTTTTACATTGCTTCAATCAAAATTGTGGTTGCATTTCATACGGTGGTTCGTGATGACAGTTGGAGAGCCCGTTTTTATTTATGTCTAGTTTATGTTCTTACAATCTAATCTTTAACTTTCTCTTCGTTTGACCCACATAACTGGCCTAGCAATCCTCACATATTTTGTAAACCATATCTTGATTTGATAAAACATCCAATTGGTCTTTACTCCTTCTTATATACTTATTTAAAGTGTTAGGAATTGAATAAGCCAACTTAGAATTCATTTTTAAGTGATAGGTCTAAAACTTTCAGAAAGTACCTTAACATAAGGTATGGTGAAATATTTGTCCGTAGATATCTCTTTCTTAGGAAAATAGGAAATATGAGAGTTTTTATATTTTCGAATGTAAAAAAGGAGTCTGTTATTAATCGTGGCGAATATGAAATATAGAGGATAACCATTCTCCAAAAACATGTGAACAGCCTCTATAAAATTACGCTCATGAAATTTTGGGTGAGACAATAATAATATTCTATCTATTGCATTTATGATAACTACCCTTTTGTGACATAAAGGGTGGTGGGAATAAAAATTGAAAAATCTCTCCGAACAAGATTCTGAAATCTATTAAATACAATTCTATTCTCCTCAACAATTATAGTCGTGTCTAAAAAATTCTAAGTACCATGAATTTCATTGGTGAACTGCAACCTAATATGCAATGAATTAAAAATGTTTTTTATATCATTTATGGTATCAGAGGGAACCGCCAAAACAATATCATAACGATAGTAAAACAATGGTTATACAGGCAACATTTCAATAGCTGATATTTCCAAGTCTTGTAAAATAATTTCAGCAACAACCAGAGATATAGGCGACCTCACAGGGGTACCAAATATCTGTTTGTAAAATCTATCATTAAAGGTATAAAAATGTAGAATCCAGAAACAAAATTCACAGCAATAAGGAACTTATTCAGCGGTGTAGTGGTATTCTTAATTATGTAGTCCCATCTCCTCTCAATGCTTTTCGATACCAAATCTATGGGAATGTTAGTAAATAAAGAGAAAACATTCAAGGAAGCTAAAACATAATCAGGTTCAAAACGCAGCCCATTTAATTTGTTGACCAAATGGAAACTGTTCTTCATCTGATTAAATACTCCTGGAATGCTACCATGGATGATATTGTGCAAAAAAAGAGAGAAAAAGTATAGACTATTAATAACAGAAACAATAAGTGGATTCCCCAGTTTATGAACTTTAGATAAGCCCTAACAGGATTGCCATCAGTAGTATTCAATCGTCTGTACAAAGTATTATCTATATAACCCATATTCTTCCATCTGACAAGAATGTTATGCAAATCGTTAGTTATCTTTCTGGTGGGATCTCTAGTTATTCTCTGATAAGTATTAGTATCTGAGAAAATGACTTCCATTTCATGAACATAATCAGCTCTGTTCAAAACCACTGCAACGTTACCTTTATCAGCCTTCGTGACAAACAATTCACTATGATCTTCGATGAATTTACGCGTGACTTTTAACCAAATAAAAAGCTGCCTATCATTAGAGCTAACAGAGGGGGGAGGGGCTATTTTACTAAGGATGAAAGTGGAGTTATTTCTGGTGAATCTAATGATGTTATCTGGATATTATTTTCAATATTTTTTATAAATTCAACTAAGGTTTTATCGATATTGTTCTTGCTAATAGGCATACCGAACCCTCCGCCTAGTTGTAACAAAACAGAACCTCTTGTGGAATGTCAATGTTGCTAAGATTGATGAATCAACCATCATATATTGAGTCAAACGAAGATATTTCATTGAAAATGTCAGGAGAAATACTAACAGTTTTATGTTCAGCTACGTCATCAGGAACAGAAGGGCAACAATAATGTAAATCAGAACATGATGAAATTTGATTCGAAACAGAGCAAGAGTAAGATATAGCTTTAATCTGAAAATTTTTGGTTCTAAGCTGTTTAGAGCCATTCAATTTTTTTGTTAATTCGAAAAGTTTCATGAGCGTAATCTCATAGAGGCTGTTCACATGTTTTTGGAAAATGATTATCCTCTACATTTCATATTCGCCACGAATAACAGACTCCTTTTTTACATTCGTAAATATAAAAACTCTCATATTTCCTATTTTCCTAAGAAAGAGATATCTACGGACAAATATTTCACCATACCTTATGTTAAGGTACTCGTACTTTCTGAAAGTTTTAGACCTATCACTTAAAAATGAATTCTAAGTTGGCTTATTCAATTCCTAACACTTTAAATAAGTATATAAGAAGGAGTAAAGACCAATTGGATGTTTTATCAAATCAAGATATGGTTTACAAAATATGTGAGGATTGCTAGGCCAGTTATGTGGGTCAAACGAAGAGAAAATTAAAGATTAGATTGCAAGAACATAAACTAGACATAAATAAAAATACGGGCTCTCCAACTGTCATCACGAACCACCGTATGAAATGCAACCACAATTTTGATTGAAGCAATGTAAAAATCCTTGATAAGGAATCTTCCTATAAAAAAAGATTGATATTTGAGACAGTTCATATCAAAAAGCAAAGCCAGGGTCTAAACAAGCAAAGTGAATCTGATTCGTTATATGATTCCTGTCTTTCCATCACAATCTATTAATACAATCTTTCTCCCTCTCTTAGCCATTCTTCCCCTTTTTCTTCTTGTTTCCCTTTCCTATTTCCAACCTCCTACTTTCTTAACGTTTTCTTCACTTTGTGTATCGCCGCCAGACAACTAAGATGCGTTTCTTCGCAATATAGCTTCCTAATTTTTATATTTTTTTACTAACGTGGAATTATCCTTGTCTGAAGAAATATTGTATTAATAAATTACATTTCTGGAGGTCTTTATATCATTAGACACCGCAACGATTGTAAATCTAAGGTAACTTTGACTATAAGTTTTGATTTACATATATATATATATATATATATATATATATATATAGTATCTACAGACGGATTTTCATCGTTCTTTATAGTATCTTTGTACTTAATGCTCTGATTTTTCTTTGCTTTAAATATTGTAATTTTTATTTTCATTATTGTTATAGATTTTAATATGAATTTTTGACTTTACGATGCTTGTGAATTTTTTGTACATTTTGACAATATGGATTGTTATTACAATATTTTGACATCTAACTTTTACACTATATCGTTGAACATAATTTCACGATGACAAGATGCGATTCTACTGGCCATTTATATTGTATTTTTTTACCGTTGACACGTTTTATTTTATGTATATTAAGTTCTTTCTAATTATGTTTATTTTTAATATTGAAGATGACCCGATTAGGCTCGAAACGACGTTTGTTATTTGTTATTTGTGTTAGCGCATGATAATTATATTTGTTTCTTATATTTATACATTTACTTTGTTGTTATTTGATTCATAGCCTTTCTAAACTTTTATTTTTAATTTGTATTATTGAACCATGTTACATGATGCATGTTTGTTCATTGTTGTATCTCTAGTTGGGATAATTACGATGATTCAGGGCGTAAGGTTAGAAGAATCATATGATTTTTTACAAACATTTACTTGCTATTTACACTGTTAATACACAACTTGCTCGTTGATCAATTTATCGTATGGTCAACGACTTTATCACGGTTCGGGTAACACTGTTAATACACAACTTGCTTGTTGATCAATTTATCGTACGGTCAACGACTTTATCACGGCTCGGGTGTCACGTTACCAAAAGATATCGTGCACGGCCGTTCTCACTTATAGAATGGTACTTTTAAATTACTAAACGTACGCGACGTATTGTATCCTCGCTTACTCGACTTCTCCCTTTCTCGGTCCAAGAAACGGGTATATATTTTATTCTAAAATACTGAGCTGGTCTTAATTGGGGTTTGCCCTAGTTCCATTGTCAAGTGTGGTCGATGCTGACCGATCGCATTTGAGAATTATGCGATACCGTATGGAATTCATGCGTGGTTGTCGCAACTGTTCTACTAAAACTCATTCACAATTATGAATTAAGCGTTTTTTATATTATTTGAATTAGGTCGATATTCCGAAATATTAATGCAATTCGGATTACTACATGATTAAATGCTATTTTAAATGCTAGTTGAAGCTGCAACATCCCTCCCCTGTTGAAGAAGAAAAATGAGTAATGATAGATGGCACGAAGTTTTTCACTATCATACAATGTCATAGTATATTATATAAATTTACTTCCTTCCTATAATCTAAGATAGTGGACGTGATAGGATTGAGCTTCTTTTTATTTTTGTAAATTTTTTGCATAAAAAACGAGTTAATACTGCTAACATAATAACAATAATTATTCCGCTAGTCGCCATGGAATAAATAAATTGTTTTTGGTTGTAGAATTCTTGATCACTTTGTAACTCTTCATGTATTTTATTTAATTTCATCCAGATATTTCAATTCAGTTGCATCTCGAACAAGTTGTTTTAGTTTTATCTGTTCTGTCTTATTTTTAAATAGTAGTCGTACGTCTCGTAATAGTGTTATGTTCACACTTAAATAGGAATCTATTGTCTTAGTCAGTACGGATAATTATAATTTTATGACGACATTCGTTGTAATTATTCTAGTGATCCTGTAATACTGTTTTATCTGTATATGTTACAGTTTCTTTTACCTCTGAGGAATTTTTGCATTTTATATTTACGAGGGCAAGTCAATAAGTTCTTAGAAAATTTGTTAGGGCACTCGCAGTGTCATGTCACATTACTTTTTGACAAGTAGCATCTTTCATCTGATTACTATCAAATTTTGAGCGGAATTCATCGCGTGGTTTCATTTTTGTAGACGATTAAAGCGAACAACCTTTGTATTTTTTGCAAAATGGAGAAAAACGAGTTTCGTGCAGTGATCAAACATCTATGTACATATGAAAGGTTTAACGCCGAAAGAAATCAAAGCCGAGTTGGATAATGTTCATAGCACATCTGCACCAGCGTTTGTGACTGTATATAATTGGGTGAATGAATTTAAACGTGGTCGTACATCCACATGTGATGCACCTCGTTCGGGACGTCTAATTGAAGCTACTACGCCAGAAATCATCGTTAAAATCCACGATGTTTCGACGAGAAAAATGCGCGAGCTTGTTGAGGCCACAGGCATATCACATGGCACAGTGATATCAATTTTGTATGAACAATTAGGTATGAAAAAACTATCGGCAAGATGGGTGCCGCGTTTAGGTGTCACTGTGGAGCATAAGCGCCAACCGTGTGACGATTTAAAAACAATATTTGGAGATATTTCAACGTAATCCAGATGAATTTCTGCGTCGATTCATTACTGTGGACGAAACATGGATCCATTACTTCACACCCGAGACGAAGGAACAGTCAAAACAATGGACTTCACCAGCTCTGAAGAAGGCAAAGACCGTGAAGTCGGCCGGAAAGATGATGGGCACAGTTTTTTGAGATGTACGCAGTATTATTCATATCGATTACCTTCCGTCGAAGCAAACGATTAATGGCGATTACTACGCAGCCTTATTGCACCATTTCAACAACATTTTAAAGAAAAAACGTCTCCATTTGGCGAAAAAGAAAGTGCTCTTCCATCAAGACAATGCACGGGTTCACACGTGCCCGGCACTGATGACTAAATTCAATTTCGCTACGAATTGCTTCCCTATCCAGCATATTCGCCAGATTTAGCCCCCTGCAACTATTTCCTGTTTTCAAACCTGAAGAAATGGTTCAGAGGAAAGAGATTCACCACCAGAGAGCAGCTCATCACCGAAATAGAGGCTTATTTTGAAGAATTAGGCAAATAATATTATTCGGACGGTTTGAAAAAGTTGGAGAATCGTTGGATCAAGTGTATCGAACTGAAAGGAGACTATGTTGAGAAATAAAAATGAATCGATCAGAAAAAATGTGTTTTACTATGTTTTTCTAAAAACTTATTAACTTGTCCTCGTATTATCTCTTTTGTAGGTATACAGTATAACCAAGAATTCTCAAGTCTTTTCCAAATTACATTCTGAGATAATACATATTTATAATCGCAATGTTTATAATGCTGGTCATGTCTTAAGTATAATTGTACTTCGCAAATCGTTTTGGGAGTTATTCTATTTACAGCAAAGCTTCGTTCGCATAGGTAATTCGAATTTATTTTAATACGTTCTCGAAGATTGTTATCAGCGTCATGTGTGTTGTTCAGTGTCTATTGCTATATATGGGTTATTGATATCAACCGAGACAAATACATTATCATAGTCGTACACGGTAATGGTATCGCGTGTAGTATTTCATATGCTGGTGACGCTGTTAATAAGAATCGCAACATTGTATATATGTTATTATCATTGCAAAAGGCGCTAATTTCCGTCGCTTTTTCGATATTAATCCACTCTCGCCCATATGGAATGGATGTATATGGAAAATATAATCCCTCTGGTAAGGTTGTTTCTCTAAGATTATCTATTAAATGTTTTATAGGCATTAATCGTGAATATAAAAATTCTTTGTTAGCGTATTTTAAGTATTCTAATACATCTTCCGTTTCGCGTGTTGAGTCATTAGTTGTCGCCGTTATTAGTGTAAAATATTCATCTAACTCTTGTTGTTGATTGAATATTAATCCCTGTTTCGTGATTTTTTTCAATAGCTTCGACTAATTTATCTTTATTATTTTTTACTGCGTGCTCTAAATTGTATATGTGACTAATTGTCGAATTTATAATTTTGAGTTAATTGTTTACATCATGTCGTGTTAACATGTTTTCGTTATGTAAGAGCGTCAGTTGTTCGTTAATAACTTTTTCGTCATTAGCGTTCATTGTTCTAAATAATATCTTTGCTATAGTTCCTAATCCGTCTATTAGTCCACGTCTTTTATTTACTGGTGCCTTGTAAATTATTTGAATAGCGGCTATTAAATTTTTAGCTCTATCATGGCCCTTTTGAACGATCACATATAAATTTTTACACTATTCCGCATGTATTTACATGCGGAATAGTGTACTCACATATTTCTTCTGCTTTGCGGACATTTTCCTTCCATATCGCTAATCGTTTAATTAATGGTATCCGTATACATCCGTATGTATAACTAACTTCCAATGGGCTTCGACGGAATGCATTTCGACGGAATGCATCCCTATCTTCTCCAAGTAAATGCCCAGGTTTTGCGTAAACTTCTCGATATTGTACGATAAGTCGATCATCCGTCTAACGGCGAGATGAACCCCAAGAATTCTGTAATAAATTATTATTTTGTTTACTCCGCTTTTTTTTATTCAGTGATAGCGAGAATAGCTCGAACATTAGTGACCCAGTCTAAGACTCTGATATTGAACAAGTTCTTCGTTTCCTTTATTCTAACCCCCCCCCCCCCGTTTTATTTACAGTAATGAGTGCCAAATGGTTTATTCTTGTGGATACTTTCTTTTTCGTGAGTACCCTCATTTATTTACTAATAAAAGCTTATAGTCTATTTACGTGCGTATTAAGTACTTTACGTCCCTTTTTAATAACATAATTGATGTCAGACGATTTTTTGAGAATTATATACGGTCCAATCCATAGAGAATCTAATTTTTTAGATCGTCCTCGACGTATAGTTTCGTCAAATAGTAGTACTTTATCTCCTACTTTGAATATCGGTTTCTTTATTTTTCGGTCGTAATTTTCTTTTGCTTTAGTTTTTACTTCCTTTATTTGTTCCTTGACAATGAACTCGTAGCGCGTAATCTCTCTCTTAATTCTTGCGCGTAGTCGTCGTAGGAATAGATAATCCTAGAGGGATTTGACAATGCTGAAGGTAAAGTAGCTTTATGTAAATTAACTTAAATGGCGTATAACCTGTTGCAGTATGGGGAGTGGTATTATATGTAAACATGGCGTAAGGTAACTACTTGTCCCAATCGGTTTGATCTGCACTTACATAGTGGCGCAAATATTCCGCTAATGTTCTATGTGAACGTTCGAGAGCTCCGTTGCTTTGAGGATGATAAGCGGTAATCTGAATTTTGTTGATTTTTAATAATTTACAGACGTTTTTGAATACTTCGCTTAAAAAATTAGTACCTTGGTCGGTCAAAACTTCCTCGGGTATGCCGTATTCTAATATTATTTTGGTCGTGACATTTTTTGCTATAATAGCGGTCTCCTGATTCGAAATCGGCATAGCTTTACTGAACTTTGTTAAATTATCTTGGAATGTTAGTATATATTTATTTCTCGTGGTCGTTAGGGTCAATAGTTCTACAATATCTAATGCACATTTTTCAAATGATTTATCTGGCGTATCTGTAATAATCAGTGGCATTTTAATCTTTTTAGACAGTTTATTTTTTTGACAATGTTCACATGTTTGATTATGTAATTCTCTACATCCTTCGTAATATTTGATTAAGTATGACTCATTCTAATTCTACTTAGGGTGCGCTCCACTCCCTGATGACTTCCTGTAGCGGCATCATGGTATTCGAAGAGAATTTGTTGTTTTTCTTCCTCGCTATAGATTTTTTTCAGTGGCTTCTTGCTAATTTATTGATTGTCACTGGTACATTTCTACTTAATGCGTCTGCGTTAACGTTAATTTTCTGGCTTGTGCATAATTTCATAGTCGTATTCCTCTAATTTTAGTCGCCAACGAATTGATCCGGGATCCGTAACATTAAATAACCATATTAGCGGCTTATGATCGGTAATTATGATTTGAACTTGATTCCGTATAAATAAGGGCGGAAATGATTGACGGTCCATACAATTGCTAATAATTCTTTTTCTGTGTTATAATTTTGCTCGGAGCGAATTAATACGCGGCTGGCGTACGCAATTGGCCGGTCTTGTCCTACCATTCCTTACGATAGTACGACTCCGATGGCGTAATCCGAGGTGTCAGTGGTTACGAGAAATTCTTGACTGAAATCTGGATATTTTAATACTGGCGCGGTGATTAATTTGCTTTTTAAGACTTCGAACGCGTCTTGTTGTACTGCGGTTCATTTAAATTTTTCCCCTTTTTTTTGTTAATTTAGTTAAGAGTTTGGCGATTCTTGAAAATTTAGCTATAAATTTTCTATAATATCCGGCTAGTCCTATAAAGGATTGGATATCTTTAACCTTTTTGGGTACCAAAAAATTTTAGAAGCACAGCTTCTAACTTGGATGGGTCTGGCAGTATCTCTTTTTCGGTAATAATATGTCCTAGATAAGTTACTTCCTTCCGAAGAAATTCGCATTTGTCCGGTTGCTGTCAAGTTGTCATTGCATTTCAAGTTACTGTTACGAAGTCGTTTTAATACAGCGTTAAGTCTGCTGTTATGATAAATCGTAAAACAAATGTAGTTATAAATTTAACAAGAAGAGCATAAGAAACCACAGCACAAGTTGTCGTTTGTGATATTTAATTATTATTATTATACATCAATTAAAACATTAAACGTTTCGGCCACAATCTGGCCATCTTCAGTAAATTCATAATATTCTTAAGACGCAAAGTTACATCTAGTTGGCATTAAATTCAACCGTCGTATGTTATGATTATATAAACGTGTTCATTTCTATGAGAAGATGCTTCGTACAATAATGTTAAAACGCCCAAAGTCATATCACGAAAAGTGTAGAACGAGAATTTCCAGATTCTAATTTAAAATAAATTTGTCTATCATTAATATCTTCTAATCGGAATATAAAAGAATAGAATCGTTACCTGTTTTACAGCAAAAAAATATAGCGATGAATCTCAAGTACATCCTTTGCACAGATAGAAATTTGTCGTGACATTGTGTGTTATTATTAGTCATATCATATATTTTACCACTAATTATATATATGAGTCAACAATTTGGAAAGTTCTAGAATTATTTATTAAATGAGAGAGAGATCTTTCTTTAGAAGAGGAAGATAAACATCAGGCAAACCTTCCGTGTCACTTTGCTTATTGATACCACTTGTTTGGCCTTTTATGTGTATCATTTCAGAAATTCTTCTTTTCATTAATGATTGTTCTGTATCTAAAATTCTTATGTTATCCCAATCCAATTCATGTATCTCATTCAATCGGTGACGTGAAACCACTGATATCTCGGAAATGGGTTTTTTGATGTTCTTTTATACGAGTTTTTAATTTCCTTTTAGTTTGGCCAACATAAGACAATTCACAATTTAAACAATTAATTTTGTAAACAACTCCACAATGGTCATCCTTAAGCAAAGGATGTCCTTTCCTGTCTTTATAAATGTATTCAATTTATTCATAGGTTTAAGCTATATTAAAACCATGAATGTATGAAAATTTTTTGAATTTTTCCGATACTTTGCTTAAGTATGGTATCGTGAAAAATTTTTTCTTTGAATTCGCATTAGAATCACATTCATTATTATTTTCTTCGCGATTTTGATCTGAATTAGTTCTATTCTCCAATGTTTTTATTCTATTTTTAATTGTTGAAAATATGAATTTAAGAGGATAACCATTACTTAAAAAAGTGTGAATTAAATCAGAGATGTTTTTTTCATGAAATTTAGGATGGGATAGAAGCAAAATTCTATCAAATGCTGCTTTAAGACAGCATATCTGTTGTTATGCTTTCTTAAGCTAGGTTCACAGATTACAATGTCGTCTAAATATACGAGACATTTGATTCCTTGTAACTCTGTTAATACCGAATTCATCAGCCGTTGAAATGCTGGCGTATTTTTTAGTCTAAAAGGCATGCAGTTAAATTCATAATGACCATATGGCGTTGATAAAGCTGTCTTATTTTTGTTTTTTTCAGTCATCGGTATCTGATGATACCCTGACGCGAGGTCTAACGTAGTAAAATATTTAGCATTACCTAACTGGTCTAAAATATCCGTAATATTTGGTAACGGAAACGAATCTCCAATGGTCAAATCGTTCAGTTTGCAAAAATCTATTACTTGTAACTTTGGTTTACCCGATGCGCCTGTTTTTTTCGAAACAACTAATAAGGGTATGTTTCATTGGCTAACGCTGAGTCGGATTATATTTTGGTCCAACATTTTTTGAATTTGTCGGTTTATCTCAACCTTATGCTTTTCAAGTAATCGGTACAGTCTTATATTTATGCTTGCAGAATCGATCCGTGTGTTTATTTTGTGTTCAACTTTAGAAGTACACGTTAACTAATCACTTTCTAAATGGAATACGTCACTATACTCTTCGCAAATGGTCAATAATGTTTTTTTCTCTTCAATATTTAAATAATTAATCCGTTCGCAAAAGTGATTGTATGCGTTCCCTACGCGGAATTGAATTACTAACATTATTTATAGTAACTTCGTTTCTCTGTTACGGAAGTGAGTTTTTCAGTAAGTACTTGAGGCAATGACATATTAATTTCATTATCTGTAATATTTAATATAGTAATAGGATAAGTAAAATTTCACGGTTCCACTAGGCAGCTTCCGATGAAGACTCCAGATGGAGTTTCTTCTGTTTGTGTGATTCCAATTATATTTTTATCAATGGTAACCTGTATGATAGTCTCAGTACGAGGTTTCAAATTTATCCGTTTATGTGAAAAAAGCTTGAAATTAGTCCCTTTAATTTTCACTAAGCGCATGTCGCAATCATAGTTGGCCTTATTCTTTCGCAAGAAATCGATTCCGAGAATTCCGTTTTCCATGAGTATATTATCCTTTAGTACATATACGGAGTGCATTATTTACAATCGTGTAGCGGTATGGTAACGTACGTTTTTCCTATAGTATGCCCTGTAATACCTATCAGACGAATTTGTTCTTCATATATTTTAGCATCGTCCCTTAATGTTTTTAACTTTATTAGCGAAATGGTAGCTCCGGTATCGAATAAGAAATTGATTTTTCCTTTACTGGCTTCTAGGACGGATAGAGAAATTAATTCCAGTATATTTCGCCGGTATATTTCGCCTCGCGGCGCAAGTACGACACCCGATATTCTGCTGCGATGTACGCTTTACGCGGTGTAGCTTCCTTCTCGTCTTCGTCGCTACTTAGTGACTCGGAGTTTTTTATAGCTTTTATTTTATTTCCTCGGTTTCTATCTTTATTCTCTCGATGAGGATTTTTTCCATTTTTACATCGCGATAATTTTTCTCTTTTTGGTTTTCCGTTTATTTCTCAACAGTCGTTTCGAGTATGTCCGTTCTTTCTACAATAATTGCAATATTTATCTATGGTATTTTTTATTATTCATGTAAGAGCGCCCTTCGGGTTTAGGTAATGTAAACCGGTTCGTGTTTCTGCGTGTGGCAATCACGTCCGTGATACCCTCTTTTTCCGCATTTAGAGCATTTTAGATCGGATTCGTGAGTTGCGCGTGTATTGTTGTACCGCGTATCGAATTTTCGATTTTGGTTCATGTTTCGCTAGGTCGTGCCTCTAACTTTTTCTTCCGCGCTCGCACTTCCTGCAAATTTGTGTACCGTTGTGCGCGTACTAATAACTTTATTTCTTCATGTAGACCCGTTTGAAAATTAAGCAAAGCTTGCTCTTTAATATTATCTAAGATAGCACGTTGCTATCCTTTGGGGTGTATGATCCTTCTTGATTCCATTGCGATATTTTCTACACGATATCCGAAAGATTGCGCTTTTTCTGAATGTTTTTGCTTTAATGAGTTAAATTCCAATTGTAAATGCGTAGTACTGCGTTTACTTAAATATTCATTTTCTAACTCGTGTCTCAATTGTTCGTAATTTGTAATGTCACGTATATGAAAATCTAACATTGCTTTTCCTCGTAGTTTAGTACAAAGAACGGTTCTAGTAGGATATATTCATCGGCCGGATGAATATTTTTCATGGCCTAGTTGCTGGCGTTAAGTAATTCGCGTATACGATTACGAAAGGTTCCATCAATATCCGGAATCATTATGTGCTTCTTTGAGACTCAAGAAATTAATAGATGTCTGACTATGTATATCTCGAGTAGTGCGTATGTGAGATCTAATGTGGGTAGACTATGGAGTATGTTCTATCGCTGGTTACATTACTGGGCACAGTTCTAATCTCGGTCATTTGTACTCGTAATTCGCATATTTCGTGTAATAGTTCTTGAAGTACTACATCAGTATTTGAGTCGTTTGGAGCAGCTTCGTGTGGTAGTTTTGTAGTAGCTATATGTTGGTCGTAAGCGTCTCTCATGTGTTGGATCTCGTGGTCTATGGTTTTGGAGAGTACACCGAACGTAGCATCTACGGGAACGTTATCTGTAGTCTGATTTCTTTCGCGAGACATCGTTTCAAACTATTCTTCGCCTAGTAAACTGTAGTCATTTATATCGAAGACGTATTCTCTTATAATGATTACGTTTGTCGATAGTACGTTTAGGTCGTTATCATCGGAGAAGTCAAGTAGTAAAGCCCTATTTATGTTTTCTGTATCCTGCGCGTTTGGAAATATGGTTAATGTGCTATCGCGTTGCTCGTCTCCCTGATTACTTGGTATTTCGTTACGGTGTTCGCTTTCACCGTCGGACATTCGCAATTATAATGACTACTTTACAATTTTTCGTGTATGGTACAATATTTTACAATGGAATATTTTTTTTATTTTTTTATTTTTATTTGCGACTTACACTATAAAGATCGCCTTCATTGTTGCTGTTGGTCCTTCCTATTGGCCCGTTCCGTTCGGCTGCTGCGTCTCGTGGCGTTGAGGTGATATAGCGGCTTATCAGTAGGTGCTTAGTCACAGTGTTGTCGTAGGGCTGCTTGGCGACTTCGTTGTGAATCCCCTCTGGTAATCATCAGCTGTTTCTCTTACTGGCTTTTACTCGATTCTCTTACAACTTCGATTTTACTTTCCGTTTCTTTATGTAATTGATGGGAGCGTCCGTCCGCCTGTTTTCAATTCTTATTTATGGTAGCTTTACTTGCGTGTTGAATTTATTGGCTCTGGCTTCTTGGTTTGTCTTGATTCTCTTTGTATCTCGCCTTTTTCATCAGATTTGTTGAGGCACCATCAGAGATTATCTGGCAATCGCTACCGTCTTGCGAGAATGAGAGATAAATCTCACCGCTGCCACCAATATTACCCCTAGTAGAGATAATTACGAGGATTCAGGACGTGAGGTAGAAGAATCACAGAACCAATGGTTTTTTACAAACTTGCTATTTATACTGTTAATACACAATTTGCTTGTTGATCAATTTATCGTACGATTAATGACTTTATCACGGTTCAGATACACTGTTAATACACAACTTACTTGTTGATCAATTTATCGTATGGTCAACGACTTTATCACGGCTCAGGTATCATATTACCGAAAGATATAGTGCATAGCCGTTCTCACTTATAAAGTGATACTTTTAAATTACGACTAAACGTACGCGACGTATTGTATCTGCGCTTACTCGACTTCTCCCCTTCTCGGTTCAAGAAGCGGGTATATATCTTATTCTAAGATGCTGAGCTGATCAGCTTAATTGGGGCTTGCCTTGGTTCCATTGTCAAGTGCTGACCGTCGGTCAGGTCGGTGTTGACTGATCGCATTTGGCAATCTCTTGTAATTATGCGATACCGCATGGAATTCATGCGTGGTTGTCGCAATTGTTCTATTAAAACGTACTCATTCACAATCGCGAATTAAACGTTTTTTACATTATTTGAATTAGATTGATATTTCAAAATATTAACGCAATTCGGATTACTACATGATTAAATACTATTTTAAATGCTAGTTGTAGTTGAGGTTGCAATACATTTTAATTTTAATATCTTTTTCAGTAAGCAACAGTTGCTTACTGAAACTGCCCGATGATCACTCAGGTTCATGACCTTGACAATATGTACCAAGATCAGCGTCATTGGAGTTGAAACTTTCCGATGCAGAAAATGTAGCAGGAAAGCAAGTATCGTATGCCGCAGGTTTATGTTAAGTACAAATTACAGTTTGAAAAAAGGAATAAAATTAAGTAAAAGTTACCGTAAAGAGTTAATTCTAACTGATTAGTGTTTGATTTTATCTAAATAAAATTATCTAGATAATCCTCTAAATGAAATTTTGATGTCATCTTAACTTTATCTAAATAATAAAAATATTGATTATCTGCATTTTAGATGAAAAAAAGTGTCTTCATCTAGAATGATGTTCAGATAACTTACAAGGAAACACAACCAGTCGCCGATTTAAATGAGATTTTAGTATTGTTCTACAGACAAAAATAAGAGACACGTATTTTTTTATACTTGCTGAGTCGCATGTTAAGGGGGTGAAATCCTCCCTTGAAAAAAATCGGTTTTTTTCTTTCGAAGCGAATATCTTCGAAACTGATGAGAGACAGAAAAAAATTTCTACAATAAAAATTGAATGGTTGCAAGAGTACTTTATAACTATAATAAAACAAATTTTTTTTAGTTATTTATTTATTGTATATCTCCACCCTCCACTCTTATTTTCAAAAATTTTTTAATTTTTTATATAACCAAAATTAAAGAATATTTTACACTAAAAACAACGATGTGTATTTAAATCATGTTCCGAAAAATCATTTTTGAGATATGAACGAAAATGTCTCTATATATGCGCTCCGTATCTTATGTATTCGTCTCATACCGCATTGGTTGCGCGAGATAGCGATAAAGGCAACAGTTTATCACAGTGCAGTAGTAACTATTGAAATAAGTTTTATAAATAATAATAATAATAATAATAATAATAACAATACCAACAGCAATAGTGATTTTATCAACCTGCTAAAATCAGTCAAATACTTTTGAAGGTACGTTTATAAAAGAATATACAAAATATTTTGAACAATTAAGAACAAAACATTAATAAAGAAATTAATACTTTAATAAAATTTTATTCGTTTCATTTTCATCGTAGAGCAGCTAATTCCATTTAATGTTGACATCAATAATGTATTGATAAGATGATGTAAAAAAATGTAGATTTGCTGACACAAATAAAACAATAATTTTTGTCTGCGTATGTTATTGATTATGTTAAGTATAAAAAGGGGCAAATCGTTGGAATGAATTCAGTTTCGTGCTTGATTTCGAATAAGTACTACTAATTGCTAATGATACTAATTGGCTAATAAGTATTTATTTTTTATAACTGCATTATATGTTGATCGTACAGTAATTGCAGTGTTCAATGTTAACATGAATAATGTATTGCAAAACGTTGCGTCTTATTAATAGGCTTATTATCTAGGCGAAAAATAGTATTCAACTGTTAGGATTTGATGGAACAGTGTATTTGATAACATTTTTAAAACACTTGTAGAAAAATGTCATATATACATTGTACAAAATTGTTTTTTCCCTTGTTCAACGAATTTCTTTGAAGAATAACCAATCCTTATCGCTATTTCGCGCAATCAACGCGGTATGAGACGAATACGTAAGATACGAAGCGTATATAGATACGTTTCGTTCATATCTCAAAAATGGTTTTTCGGGACATGATTTAAATACACATCGTTGTTTTTAGCGTAAAATGTTCTTTAATTTTGATTATATAAAAAATTAAAAAATTTTTGAAAATAAAAGTGGAGGGTGGGGGTATACAATAAATAAATAACTAAAAAAAAATTTATTTTATTATAGTTATAAAGTACTCTTGCAACCATTCAATTTTTATTCTAGAAATTTTTTTCTATCTCTCATAGTTTCGAAGATATTCGCTTCGAAATAAAAAAACCGATTTTCTTCAAGGGAGGATTTCACTTCCTTAATATGCGACTCAGCACGTATAAAAAAATACGTGTCTCTTATTTTTGTCTGTAAAACAACATACTAAAAACTCATTTAAATCGGCATACAACTGGTTGTGTTTCTTTGTTAGTTTTTATTTCATATAATGTTAAAAATATGTGCACAGATGACTAATTTAGATGACTAATTTTATTAATTAATTTCTAATTTTTAATTATATTTTATCTTTTTCTTTTTTAATCTTTACCTTTTACTTTACTTTTTTAATTTTCACTCTAGATTGAAAATTTACTCTGAATGGTCCTATTTTTATGTCAGATTCGTATTCAGCGACTCATAATACATAAGAATAGCTAGGTCTCCACTCGAGCACAGGCTACTTTTTTGTGGGCCTGTGTAATTAATATAAAATAAACATTAAATAAATTTAAAAAATGTTTTTTTAAAGCATTATTTCAAATAAAAATAAATTCAAAATAAATATTAAATAAACAATGTTTCAATCATTTATTTCAAATAAAAAATTATAATGTAAAATAATGTTTAATAAACATTAAATAAATGTTAAATTAATGAATTTTGGAAATCAATCGTAAAAAATATAAAATTCATGAGAAATAAACATTTAAAAAACATTTCAAAAACATTGTCTGTTGATTGGGACTGTTTATAAGAAGACGTTAAACACTACAAAATGCATGAAAAATTAGTATACATTTACCTTTTTAAAAAAAAGATAAAAATCACTGTGAACTACGTGCTTTGCAAAAAAAATGTATGAAATTAAAGTATATGACACCTAAATGATACGTATTTCTGTATCTATTGAAGCCTTATAAATAAAAATTCTACTTAATTTGAACGATACTTATCAAGCATATAAAAAATTTTGTATTAATAATGGGCGCTAAATTATAATCATTAAAAATTGTTACCTTACTCAATCCAAATCATATATGAACCTTGATTAAGCATTACAACTTAAATTATAGTATAACTAATTTCAAAAAATAAATCCTATTTTTGTATATTTGCCACCAAGTTAAGATCCTATAAATAAAAATTATACTTAGTTTGAATGATACATAACAGGTATATAAAAGATCTGATATCAATAAATAATTGATGCTACATTATAATGTAACTACTTTAAAATTGTTGCTTCGCTCAATCCAAATTATATATGAACCTTGAACAAAATTTTCTTGTACAAAATTAAAAGATGAAATCCAAATTGCGTTATCTCTTCAACCCAAGGATTATCACCGAGAATTAAGGACGTAACTGAACAAAATTAAAAAATTTAAATAAAACAATTTTCATGTAAAAACACTTGGCGCTGCTGGACCTAAAAATGCAGAGTCATTACAATAAGAGTCGAAACATAAGACCGGAAGGACGCTATTGCTGGAATGTCGTTTACATAACTCACACATATGTCACACAAACTCACAAACTCAGTTTTAACTAATGCATCGCACGATCCCAAACATAGTGCTGACCAATCCCTAAGGTGAATCGCTCATGTCTCGATTCTGATTATGACTCTAGAAAAATGTAATACTAAAACATAAATACAATAATACCGTGAGCATTAAAAAATAATGTCTATAATATTTGTCTATAATATAAAGGATTAAAAAAACTTTTAAACAAAATACGATGGGAATAAGTATAATCAATGTGAATACGTTCAAACGAGTAATATGACGTGCAGATTAGAATTAAGTATAGGACATAAGTATTTAAATTTTAAATTCTTTTGTGTGCATTATTGTGAAAATTACAATATTATGTTTAACTGTAGTACTGCAATACCATTGTAATTTTTTTATAATATTCATCATTCAACCTCCTTTTTAATAAATGTAGCATTCAAATTAAATTTATGTAAATTAAATTCACATTTGAACGGTATTTGTTGTTTTATTTTTAAGTCCAGCAGCGCCAAGTGTTTTTACATGAAAATTTTTTTATTAAAATTTTTTTATTTTGTTCTATTACTTTCTTAATTCTCTGTGATAACTCTTGGGTTGAAAAAGTAATACAATTTAGATTTCATTTTTAAATTTTATACAACAGAATTTTATGTTCAAGATTCATGTATGATTTGGATTGAGCGAGGTAACAATTTTTAAAGATTATAATGTGGGATGTATCGGAAACACATGCGGTTAAGTTGCAGTGAAAGGAATGTTAGTTTTATTGTAAGATTTACAGACGGTTCTTATACGCACACCGACTAGGCTCGCGATACTCTCGAAAGTTTCGACAGACTCGCAGCTGTGCTAGCCACAGCACTCGCGAATGAACTCACACACACGCTCACAAAGCTCACAGAAAACTCACAAGAAATCTCTCTGCTCGCAAAACTCGCTGTTAGGAACGCAACATTCGCTTCTTATTCTTGTGATACAATGAAAAAACCGGGGAATTACGCTCCTCGACACACACGCATCCTTGCGGACGCCTTTTTTTTACGAGGGAGAAATGCTCATGCACACCCAGGGGCGTCCAACCCCTGAGTAGTATAGAACTCCCGTTCCGCGAGGAGCAAAGTGGAAGAGTCCTACTCACTAACCCTCCCCCCCACCGATGACCACCACAGCATCAGAGGGAGGGGGAAGCACGCGTGCCGCATTCATCTCCCCCATACTCCTAGCATTGCGCTGGAAAACCCCAACGCCCGGCTCTTCATCAGCGAATGGTCAACTAGGGCGCCCCGGTCGGAATACACTGTACCGGAGCGCGAGACTTCGCTTACTGGGGTCTCGGCTCTTCCGCCTGGTTCCGAAGAATCGGCGCACGAAACACGCGGGCGCAACACCCGCTGGGAAAGAAACTTCTCTCCAGGGAGCGCCTGCAATGGAGTATCCACCTCTATCAGGGGCTCGAGGACTACTTTCACCTCCCTGATAGAAGGTTGCGCAGCCCTTGATATCCTGATCTTCGTTCGCTTTTCCTCCGGGCTCCAGGAGGACCAGATTTTTGTCGTCCTCTATATTCCTAGAACTTCCAGTCCCTTCGACATTTAAAGCGATGTCAGGAGTAAGAGTCCCAATAGCTCGAGGCGGGACCTGCCTCTTGGGAGGATAGGGTTTACACCCGTGCGCGACGATGGCACCTTTGACATCTATCGGAGATTCGTCGAATCCAGACAGGTGGAAATCCAAGCTCCACCTGGGTTGCGAGATCCGTACCCTATCGTTCCCAGCGTCGAATCGTGACGTCAAAGCGTCGTATAATCGATCCGCACGGAAACTCGCATCCTTTTCTGGGATTTCCAAAACTAGACCCCCTTTTTCTTCCCCTCCCTTCCCCCCCGGGGGAACTCCAAAGATTTGAGACTGATCAAAAATCTGGGTAGCATTCCTTTGAGGAGGAGGAAGCTTTTTCTTCCTCTTTGAGGACGCAGCAAGTGCCTAATCTGGGTTAGACCCGAGCGACTCCGCTGCGTCTCCCCGATAGCTTTCCCTTCAGCACTAGCCGGTCGGCTGACTCCACCAATCGGGCGACCTGAACCGGACCTGATGCCAGAGACCACAGAGGCGTAGGAGGCGCCAGGCGGGATCTGGCTTCCCAAAACAGGGGCAGATTTACTTCTTGTCTGAGCTCTCCCAAGCATCCTCTTCTTCTTCTTCTTCTTGGCTACTTCCGTTCAGGAAGGTTCTGAGGACACAGCCCCTCGGACGGGACAGTGGAGATATCCGAAGGCGCGGGAACAATGACGGTGCCAAACCCGGAGACTGAATGCCGCCCACCTGCATCAGCAGCAGTAACACGACCCCCTTACGAAGGGGGGGGGGCAGACACACTCCCGCTATCGGAGACAGCATGGGAGGAAGGCTGCACCCTCCCCTTCTCTCGAGCCGCCCCAATCGAGAATCTAGTCCCGACAGGGAGGCCGAGATTTTCGCCAGGGAAGGCCCCCAGCTCATGAGGGTTTCCTAGCGTTGGCACTGGTGATGGAGGACAATAAATCTCATCGCCATCACTCGATCCAACCAGAATCTTTTCACCGGCCCGAGCCGAAGGGTTCGAGGCTTTAAACGAACGCAAATATGCTGTCGCGTTCTTCGCCTTCTCCAGCTCGCGCCGGAGATTGTCACTTCCCGCGGAGTCCGCTCATTCTCTATTTAAGGAGCACGACTTTGTCGGCATCATAGGCCGTTCCTTCAGAGCGACTCATGGTCCTATGTGACAGCAACAGGCATCTTTCCCGCGCTAGATGTGTGGCCATCTTTTGCTTCCTGTTCAGAAATCCCTTCATCGAGTGATGAGATCTAAAGTGGGCATCTTTGACTTCTATCAGTCACTCCTCCACCATTTCAGCTACATCCATGGTGGAGCTCCATCGAATGGCCAGCATTCTATCGATTTCAACCCTTTGCTGCGGGGTAAAGAACGACGAGGACGAAATATGGACTCGCCTCACCGGGCAGGAATCCTTCCCAGCCGACAGCCCGATCACGTGATGCGCCGAGTAGCCCTCCATGGGCACATCCCGGATGCGCGTCTCAATCGAAGCGTCAAAGGGTATAGAGGGATAAATGGCCCAGAACCGTCATGATGCGATCTCCTTCTAGCCCTCTTCCTCTCGAGGTCCGGCCTACGTCGCATCGCGGGCGACGAGGAGGGACTACGGGGTCGGGAGGGGCCGACCTCATCATCGACACTCTCCTCCACCACCTCCACCAATTCAGACAGTGATCCAGTCAAGTCGATATTAACACCTGGAACCCTGTTTGTCGGCAGAGCATCGCTAGAAGAGCCAGGGAGAGGTCCCCTCACAATGTCCACGCTATCGGCTCCACCCCTCATGCATTCAGGCGTATATTCGAGCGGGGGGAAATCCCCTCCCTAGGAATCAGAGGATAAAACCTCCCCGATATTCCCAGGATCAAACTCCCGGCCTGTCCTCAAGACCACCTCCATCGCCTTCCTACATAAAAGGTCGAAAGCAGACCCCGAAGATGACTTCAATTTCCCAAGGATCCGCAGATCCAAGAGATCGCGATCGTATAAGAGAACAAGAATCCCTCGCGAATCGCGAATCGCGAATATAATAAATTGTGTCCTTGAGCAATAACCCGAATACAGAAAAAATAATTCGTGCTTTTAAACAAAAACCTGAAATAAGTATTCGGGTTATTGCTCGAGAACACGATTTATCATATTCAATTATACAGAGGATATTTAAAGAAGAAAAATTGCACGCATTTTCGCAAGAAGTTAACTTAATATTCTTGAGACTTCCACGGATGCTTTCTATATAACTGTTGTGTGTTTCGCAGGTTTTCTCCGTGTCTAGATCCATTCTTGGAATGCTAACGTTTAGTGAGCCTTGCAATCCACTTCATCAGGGCGAGGAGCAGCCTGATACTGAACTGTTCCTCTAGGCCCTTCCTTTTTTATAAACGTTGGCATTCCAAGAATGGATCTAGACACGGAGAAAACCCGCGAAACACACAACAGTTATAAAGAAGTTAATTTATAAAACGCTTCCTGAAGTTGCAGGAGATCTAAAAATAAGATATGCCGTGTGGGCTATCGAAGAGGATGTTATGGCAAATGTACAAAGAAATTTGTTGAAACATGCGCATACAAGCCTACATTATGATGGATGGTGGTCATTTTGAACATCTTTTATAAAATTATTTTTTCCATCCTTTTCAGGGCCTTCTAAAGCAATTCGGTCTTTTTAGAGCGTTCAAAACAATTTGTTCTCTTTTAGACAATCAAAAGCAATCCGCCCTTTTTAGGGCGAGTAATACATTTCTACCTGCAATATTTTTTGTAAGGCAAAGTGAAAATTAAAAAGAATAAGAGAAACGTGAACGGGAAATATTAACTCTGCAAAAAACGAGTAACATGCAACATTATTTCATCGTTGATTTTTCACCGTTTGCAATTGAAATTGTCACATTTTGAATTTTTGTGACGCTTCAATTAATCATACGTTCACATTAAACCGCGATACTTCAGTTATGAATATTTTTTGGTCATAGTAATCTAACTTATCAATCCGTAATATAAAATTAATATATTAAGTCGATAAGTCAGTTTACATTATAATCTTGTGAATTTGCGTGTATTTGACTGTTTTTCAACCATAATCAATAAAATCAGTGCGCGACTGCTTGCCACTGCTTGCCACATCGAGTAACGTGTGATATATAATAGTAATGTGTATTTTTACACGCGGTTTTCGATCGCCAAACAATTAATCGACAGTGATTGATAGTAATTAATTAATAGATTTAATAAAGTCAATCGACTATTGTCGGGTAAATGTACATGGTGTACGTACGTATCTTCGTAAATGTGTGTAGTGTAACAAGAACATGTGTTTCTTCGCACGGTTTTCGGCCGCTATTAAATAATTAATCGGCAGTGATTGATAGTGATTAATTCAATTACATTAATAAATTTCTCGTTTTCTTAAACGAATAAATAATAGTCGAGTAGGTATACAATTAGTGTTGTGCGTGATTATTTAAATTTATTAAAAGAAACACTTAATTATTTGGAAGTCCACTGTTTGGAATTCTATCGGAAAGTTCATTGGAATTCCGGCCTTACTCATAGAAATTTGGAATTATTAAATCATCTTGACATGATAAGCAAAAGAGTGAGTGCCTGAGTGATTGAGTGAGTATGCGAGTGAGAGAGTGAGTGAATGAGTGAGTGAGAGAGTGAGTGAGTGAGTGAGTGAGAGAGAGAGAGAGAGAGAGAGAACCTTACATTCCTAATTTGTGACGATATTTCTTTTTCAAAGTTGTACTAATGTATATGCGCGTATTATTATGTGAAATCATCAAGTTGATCGTAGGAATCGTCTAGCGTAAGCACCCGCGTCTGCCGGTGAGTTGCATCATTCTGTCTACTTCTTGTATTTGACCCGTGATTCGCTAACTATTTCTCTTAATAATTCAAAAACTAAGCATCTGACAAAATTTTTGAAGAGGATAAATCGTCTCAGATTTAACTCGAGAATACGATATTTTATGGACAGAAGTTTGTTTTGAATCACCCTTATATATAAAAATAAGTTTTATTTTTAAATTGGATATACGAGCTATCATTTAAATTTTAATTTGTAATCAAGGTTCATATATGATTTGAATTGAATAAGGTAACAATTTTTAAAGATTATAATTTAATGTCCATTATTGATATCAAGTCTTATATGTCTGATACTTATTGTTCAAATTAAGTACAATTTTTATGTATGAGACTTTAAGAGATACAGAAATACCTATCACTTAGAGTTTTTAGAAAAATTCAATAAGTTTTTAATAAATTTTTAATAAATTTTCAATAAGTTTTAGAAAAACATAGTAAAATACTTTTTTTTTATCGATTCATTTTTATTTCTCAACATAGTGTCCTTTCAGCTCGATACACTTGATCCAACGATTCTCCAACTTTTTCAAGCCGTCCGAATAACATGATTTGTCCAATCCTTCAAAATAAGCTTCTGTTTCGGCGATGAGCTGCTCTCTGGTGGTGAATCTCTTTCCTCCGAACCATTTCTTCAGGTTTGGAAACAAGAAATAGTCGCAGGGGGCTAAATCTGACGAATCTGCTGAATGGGGAAGCAATTCGTAGCGAAATTCGTTGAATTTGGCCATCGATGCCGGGCATGTGTGAACCCGTGCATTGTCTTGATGGAAGAGCACTTTCTTCTTCGCCAAATGGGGACGATTTTTCTTCAAATGTTGTTGAAACGGTCCAATAAGGCTGCGTAGTAATCGCCATTAATCGTTTGCTTCGACGGAAGATAATCGATATAAATTATACCGCGTGCATCTCAGAAAAATGTCCATCATCTTTCCGCCCGACTTCACGTCTTCGCCTTCTTCGGAACTGGTTTACTCGGTGAAGTTCATTGTTTTAACTGTTCCTTCGTCTCGGGTGTGAAGTAATGGATCCATGTTTCGTCCAGAGTAATGAATCGATGCAGAAATTTATCTGGATTATGTTGAAACATCTCCAAACATTGTTTTGAAATCGTCACACGGTCGCGCTTATGGTTCACAGTGAGCAAACGCGGCACCCATCTTGCCGATAGCTTTTTCATATCCAATTGTTCGTGCAAAATTGAAATCACTGTGCCATGTGATATGCCTGTGGCCTCAACAAGCTCGCGTACTTTCACTCGTCGATCAGTCAAAACAATATCGTGGACTTTATTGATGGTTCCTGGCGTAGCAGCGTCAATTGGACATCTCGAACGAGGTGCTTCACATGTGGATGTACGACCACGTTTAAATTCATTCACCTAATTGTGTATAGTCGCAAACGCTGGTGCAAATGTGCTATGAACAACACCAACTCGGCCTTGATTTCTCTCTAATGGTAATATCTCTAGACTGCGCATTTGAGGAACGGGGGTAGTCCTCATTTAGAAAAAAAACGCACTCACTTGGCTCAAGTGCGTTCTCTCTTATTTCGCGCATGCATATAAAGTGTATTTGTAAAGAAGAGGATCGTAAGCACGAAGAAGCTCGGCGGGCTAACCTGGCTAACAAAAATTTTGGATGTCGCAACATCTGACCCGAAACGAAGCTGTCCGTCCTGATCGTCGTGAGACTTTCACAACACATATACGAGACTCTCTCCGCCGATTTGACTGTAAGCTGTTACATTTCAATTTTTCTATCTCTCTTTCGATCCTCTTTCTCAGTGATACACTTTATATTATATATACACGAAACGAGAGAGAACGCACTTGGATCACGTTAGAGTATCTATAATAAAAGTACGGTTAATAGGGTAACGATCGGTGATTGATCCGCCAAATTGAAGCAAAAGCGGAAGTTGCATATCCGTGTGTACTATCAGTGTACATACAGTGTACACTATTTATATTGTTTCGAACAAGTTTTCTGTGTGTCAGAAGTGAGTTGTGCGTTTGCTGTTTATTTTATTCGGCGAATCACTCAAATTGAGAAGAAGGAGAGATGAGTGGCGAATGGATTGCAGTGGAATTATATATTTTTTTAATGAAATAAGAACGTGAAGTTCTTGTGTAGTCATTACAACTTAATTTGTTGACACATTAGAGCTACAATGCCTGGCTGTGTAGTAGATCAGTGCACAAACTCTGCGAAAAAGAGTTTTAAGATGTGTCGTTTTCATCGAGACCTAAAAAGACGAAAAATTTGGACTGAAATACAGGATGACAAGACTGGACTCCATCTAATAATTCAGTTATGTGAGATAAGAATTTGCTTTTGTGATTTTTTAATATAAATAAATTATTAAACGATGTATGTTGTATATTATTTTAGGTACATTTTAATGCAGAAATGTGGATTGAATCGATGATTGGAAACGGTATACTGAAAAAAGATGCTATTCCAAATGTGTTTGGTGAATTTGTACTTCAGAGTACACATGAAGGTATATATAGGATATATTGATTTATTACTTTGTATTATTGTGCAATTATATCGCCACTGATAATATTTTGGATTGGTAAATTGACAAATTGTATATACATTATAATAAACTACTATAATAAATATACATAATAAAAAAAATTAAATATATTCTTATAAAGGTAATTAATTCTCCTAAAATCCTATTTTTAGGCTCATTCATTTTCATATTATTTATTTCTTAAACAAATTTAACTTTCATTCTATTTATATTTATCTCTGTTGTCATTCTTCTTTAGTTTATTTATTATAAAATCATTGGCTCTCTCCTTCTGCGTTCAGCAGATTATTTTGCAATTGTTGAAAATAATTTTCTTTGCGCTGATTAAATTATACACTACTCGTGGAAATTAAATCATCATCTCTCTCGCCTTCGAAAAATTGATAGACTTTGAATGAATGTAACTTCTACAAAAATGGTCTAAATGAGACGTTTAAAAAAGTATTTTAGCTTAAAATCTCTACTTTCCAAATGTGTACTTAAAATCGATTCGATTAATATTTACGAAGTTACAAAGAAAAATCCGTAAAATTTCAAAATTTTTTGTGAACTTTGCACAATTTCATGCCGTGAATGAGAAGTGGGGCACAAATACAATTCACAGCTTTCAAAGCGTGAATCTTTACCTTTAATTTGCTTTTTTATTGACCTTTGTAGGATTCTTTTTACCGAGTTATTCAACATTGAAGTAAAAATGGTCTCTTCGACTTTGATTGTTCATAAAAGACAAAATAATGTATAGCAATGTACATTCGTTAAAAAAGAGAAAAAAAGTTTAAAGTTTTCTTTTTAAAGTATTTTTATCATTTTTTAGACACATCTAAGCTTTTTAAGTAAACACTTAAGTGAAAAATAAAGTTGCAAACTGAAACAATTATCCGATTGATTAGTTGTCTTAGCAAAGGGACGAAAGGGATGAAATGTATAAGCGAGCGCTAGAATTAAGGGCGAGTGCCGTGAAGGCTGTAAGCGAAACAAGTACTGTAAGCACAAACAGCGAATGCGGGCTAAGAGCTGAAGAAGGAGAATGACGATAATGGGGCGATGCGAGTAGCGAGCGAGCGAAGGTAATCGAGGAGTTTTCTTCAGACCGCGTGATCGTAAAGACAAATCGGAGAGTTGCCTCTCAATCTCGGAAGCGATAAGACGTATTCAGTGAGTAAGGGAAAGCGCTCCGGAGACCGCAAAACTATAACTAGGAGGAAAAAGAGTCCTCCTGATTCCGCGAAGCAATGTAGAAAGTAGTTTCCCAACCGTAGGAATAAAACGTAGGAAATAAACGTCATCATAAGACCGTGAAGGGATATAATAGAATCGCGAGCGATCTCCCGAACACGATAGTGAGTAGGGACCATGATTGAGATTGCAGCGATACGAATGAATCGTGGTTAGCGAGGCCAGAGCGCGATAGTCGAGAGCAATGGAAATTATGCGAAGAAAACATGCGCGAGCCGTCAAAGTTCATGATTGCCAGCGATTTTGTAACGAATGATCGTCGGAGAAAGAAGAATGTAAGAACGCGAGAACGATCAATCGTACGATCACCGATGATCATCCTATGAATAAATACATTTCATGGTTTTACAATATATCAGTTATTTTGTTGAATTAAATATTGTCTGTCTGCTATTGCTTTAAAATTCTTCCTGCGTTAATCATCTGGAGCGATCCGGCAACGGGAAGCTGATCGTCTCGGGACAAGTGGACGACGGACGGATCAGGCAACAGCGAACACTTTTGTTTTTGGAGGGTCAAAAGACATGGCGACCATAGAACAAAGAGAGTGGACCGGGATCCGTGCAAAAAGACTGTGGATTCGGTCATAATCTAATCCGGGGGTAGTATGGGATTCATCGGTCTTGCTTCCCTCGAGGAGGGAACCAAGAGCCGATGTCTACCCACTAAAAACCTCTCGATTGTCGACTGATAACTCTAGATGGGGGCAACTGGGAATCGCCATCGGCATGTTGCCAAATAGTCCGCGGCGTCCGCGGATCTTGTGAATGCGCCAGTATACTCTGGCACCTTCAACCGCAATGAGTTTCACCGGAAGGGTTCCCGCGAGGACGTGACCGCCGCGTGTGACACGGTGCGGTAGGCCCGGGCAGCCCGTACAGCGATTTTTCACTGCACTAGGTAAACAAGGCGTTTCATTCGCCTATTGACCTCCATGGCCCGGGCCCACACCGAGGGCTCTGTCAAGAGTATCGACATCACTGTGTTCACATACAACATCTAGTCTTAGCACCTGTTGGGCAGAACCATCCATGATGGGCAGGAGTCGAGCACGGCTACCATCTTGTCCGCTTTGGGTGCTATGATCTTAAAGTGACCTTTAAATCCTTAGAGGCCATCCATGAGCCCGAGATATTTCATCCTGGAGCCCTCAACACGGACTGTCCCCACCTGAATACTGGTAGGAGACAGCTTCCCGGAGGCCTTTTTGTAGAAGAACATGACCTTCGTTACGCTGGGGGCTACCTCAATCGCCTGTATTCTACACACAATTCGACCGCGGCTACCTCGGCACGTAACGCATCTTCGACCCAATTATCTCTCCCGGCCATGATCAGCGTGTCATTAGCGTAGCACACTAGACCGCAGTCAAGAGGGAGGGAGATGCGGAGGACTTTATCATAGGCGAGGCTCCACAAGAACGACTCCAGTACTGATCCCAGTGGAACCCCGCGCTTGAGTATATGACTCCCCGGTGTATCGACCCGATCTGTATACTCTACGGATATACTGTCTCAGAAATAATCCACCAGGATCTTACAGATACAGCTGAGAATTTCGTAGGCGATTGCCATCCTCCCGACTACATCCCAGTAGATGGAATTAAACGCACTATATCTAATGAGACAGCCAATATAATTCCATCCCTCTTTGGACTCTCATCGGAGAAGGAGCGCAGAACAACGTCCACGATGGAGCGTCCTTCTCTAAACTAGTCTAAACTACGAGTATATTAGTTCGGTGTAGATCCGGACCGCTCCAGGACAAATGCTGGACAATTCGGGTGACGATTATTCTGTCCGCTAGTTTTCTCTCCTTGCGCAGAAGGATTAGTGTTGACCTCTTCCACGCAGAGGGGAACCGGCCTGCCTTGAGGCAGCTCGTAAAAAGGACCCTGACTTGGGAAGCTCATCGTTATGGCCCACACCCTACCCATCCGGTCTGGGAGCTTTAAATGCATCCTCGAGCCTCCTAGCGGCCGCCTCCAACTCGACGGCCGTTACTCCAAACTCATCCCTCCAGTCAGATGGCAGGCCGGTATAAGGAGACAGAGTCTCCTCCCCATCCAGAAACAAAGTTTCCATAACCGTTGTGAGAAATTCGTGGCTCAGGGTTTCCGTAACTCATTTTATTGAGAACAATTTTATACGGACGTCCCCAGGAGTCCCGGGGGATCCTCTCCAAGATTTGACCGCTCCAAGCGTCGAACTTGGCCTTTCTGACCGCGAACCGAAATGACTTTCGAGCCGCAGAGAACGCATCGCGAGCCTCTTCCACTATGGCCGTATCGTCCTCCCGCCTGCGAGACCGCTGAAAATTGCGTCTGGCGCGAATAGCGATTCACCGGAGGTCTGCGATCTCCGCAGATCACCAATAGGCGAATCTTGGAGGACTATATCTGGCCCTTAGCATGGCTGCGTCACAAGCACCACGCATTATCATACCGAGACGTTCCGGAGCTGATGTTCACTCCATGTCTCGATCTCCAGAGATGACGTCAGGATTGAGCTTCCTCAAGATCCATCTAGAATGCGTGATGTTGTTTCGTTTTGCGTTGATACGTTCCGGGAGAACAGATCGGAGATCAATCAGTATATTGTTATGCTCTGATAAAATCCCCATATCCGTCACTTTCATGGAGGACTGTAGAGAGCATTGCGGTAGTGAGGGTATAATCCTAATAGGCGGTCCAAGGCCGCTACCGGAAATAAACTGAAGGAGGTGAATTCAAATCGAATTTCAGTCGATCATTGTATCATAATAATTTTCTTTTAGAGCATACATAAATTAAAACATATATTCAGAATTATGAAAAAATTCGAATTAATGCATATATAAAAAACTAATGTTATTAAAAATAGAATACTTTAGAAAAATCTTTAAAATTTTAATGTAATATTCCTTTTTGTACAAATCATGTAAAAATATAAAATTTGTATGTACATGTAATAATGTATGTAAATTTATTTATATATAATTTTAAGAATTAGTTGAAACATTCATTGTAGCTGTAAACGCCTTTGGTGTAATTTGTTTTGACGTAGCCATTTTTTTAAATGTATATTCTGAAAAAGGTAAGAAAAAATGAAATAAATTTGAATTGTAAATGTAAATCTAATTTAATTTTTTATAATAATTAAATTATAATATACATCTTCGATAGAAAATATGCATATTTTCTGGAAAAAGTTTGAAACGTTGTAAATACTAATAGATGTTATTAAACTTTCCTAGCCATGTAAAAAAAGTTTATTATATATATTTTTAGGAATCATTCATGTCTTCTGATTCATACATATTTTAATCAGATATATATAGAACGAGTGCACAAATAATAAGTAATAAATCTACAAAAGATACATACTTACAACAATAATATAATAAAAAAAACTGTGTAATCAAAGTTAATATATTTAATAAAATTTATGAATAAAATAAGGGGTTAAAATTTGTATTACTTTAAAACATAATTATTACTTTGAAACATAATCATACAATATTAAAATAAGATATGAATATAATAATTCATTAATAACAAACATAAGGTTAAGATTATGCTATACTTCCAAATTAAAAAAAAAATATATCAATTTAAGGACAAATAACAGTAATAATAAAGTAATTATAGTTTATGAATCATGAATATCAACAAGATAGCAGTGATGAGAATTCCGGGCCGCTTGCAGCGCCACCGGTCGGAGGCCTGGCGCAACCGGTAGCAACACAAGCATGAATCCGTGTCCGTGTGACTTAGTTAGTTAGAAGCGTGCCGACTATATGGCTCTGTCCTTTTTGCACTATTCTTATTGCTTGCCTTGTCGGCGCGCTGAGAACGAGAGAGAACCTTGCTCTTTCACTCAAGCGAGCGTCGAACAACCGAAATATGCTTTCTTGGCCTCTCGGCTCTCGACATCAGGCGTGTATCAAGAGGCATGGAGGCATGGGAACGTTCTAGATAACATATAAGTTTTAATAAATTGTAATAAATTGTAATATACCCAACCCATAAATCCAGAATATTATAAATCATGTCAAAACGCGATAGTTGACAGGAGATTAATTGTTTAGGATTTTCCATTCGTGTTATGTACCACGGTCATAAATTCGATCCGCAAGAAATTGACGAGGTAAGGTGTGAGATCGGAAATAAGTACTATAATTAGTAGTAAACACATATATTAGGTCAAATATATTTTTATATAATTTTTGAAATTATTGTTCGTATGTGTAATTTTTAAGCAATAGTTGCAGGAAAAAACCGATTCGCTTTTCAATAAGCAAATAAAAAATTATTTTTAAATTACACAACATATGAAGGCTTTCAATTGTGCATTACAAAATTATATTGGTAACATCTTTATTTAAATTAATAATCTCGTTTTCGAAATTTTGTTTATTAACAGAATTTTAAATGCAGATGTGATAATTATTATAGAAAGAATAATATACAAAATATTGATCGACACAAAGCGTATTTGTCATAAACGCAACATCATTAAACATGTTTTTTTTAACAATAGAAGTCAAAACGTGGTTAAACTTAAAACAATGTGATTGAAAAGGCATATGCCACGAGCGCAAGAGGTTAGTAGCGAAATATTTATATTTTAATAGATTACTATAGAATAAAAACAATACAATAAAATAGACCATATATATCAGGCCATCTTCATTATTATAAAATTAATGTGTGTTATAACTTTCATACATGTTGGGAACACCTAATTTCGAATAAATTTTATTCACGTTATAATAATGAGATAAAATATTTTTCACGCTCAATTACAATTATATTTTCGAAGAGCTTGACGCTCAGGTTATTGTTATAAATTTTTTTAGTCCATAAAATCATGTCAAATACTCCAGATGTCAATTGTCGTTTTTTTGTCACAACAGTTAGTCGAACTTATTGAAACACATAATTTCCACATTTTATTAAATGTGAAATTTATTGATAATGTTAATAGCGCTTCAATTGAAAAAATTAATATAACTGATATATATGTATATATATATATATATATATATATATATATAAATTATTATACCTGTGTTAACAATAAGTTGAGTTGTGGAATCCAAAACTTGGAAAACTATATTGAACTTCTCAAGAGTCGAAAACACAATATCTAACTCTAATCACGAAAGACGGTTTATATACAATTTTGTTTATTTATGAAGATCATTTCTGACATTAGTCTTTTTTGAAAGAATGCTTCTATATCTAATATCTGAATATTATCCCAATTAAATTTGTGACAATATTCAAATTGATGTTGTGAGACCACATTGTGAGGGCTATTTAATTTTTTAATGTTAGTTTTATGTTCATTTATTCCAGTTTTAACTTTCCTTTTAGTTTGGCCCACGTAAGAGAGATGTTTTTTTTATATGAATCTTTCATCGATTAAGTCGAATACCATACATGTCGAATCATTATTTTTCCTACAATTTTTGATTTTAAGGTACACAAATAATTGCAATTGTTATACGAAAATATATTATTTGACCTTATACAGATGATTAATTAAACTACTTGTATCACGAAAGTATATTAAGGGGAAAAAAGAGAAAAACAGGATTTTCGCGTGAGACTATCAGTGTACTGTCCGCGCATTTTATTTACTCAGCCACATCGATTAATTGAGTTTGACATTTACTAGTGCAATATAGAATCCACACGATGAACGCTTTCGTATTTTCGTATTCTCAAGAATCTCGGGTTTTCGATGCAACGTGCGATATTATTATCAAAATATCACTCTCCTTCTCTACTTTTCTATATATTTTAAACATTAATCGGAATAAAGTGAGGTGTATTAGATATTATTATAGTGCATACTTCTACGAATTACGCAAAATTTGTGAGTGTGAAAGTATCCACTCTCGGCCAATATGTACGTCTTTTAATTTAAGATGTTATGTTACCATATATTGAAATTAATTGTAGCACTTTTAATTACAGTAAGTCAAGTAAGATCATGGTCGGCTTTACTCAAAGTTAATAAAAGATATTGCCCTAAATCTATCATGAATCTATAAAGGATACCTTTGTTCTTGATGCACTATTAAGGAAGATTCAGTTGTCATTGAACTTTCTTAAGAGAATAACATTAAGCGCCATGAGTACCAAATACGCATCACGCTATGAAGCTGTGTTCCTCTGCACTCATCCAAAAATGTCACAATTAGCGGCTGCTAAATATATGAAAAAGTTGAAATCATTTATACAGAAGTGGGTGCAGCAATATAATGTGGCAAAAAATGTCGATGATTTATGGGAACGTGACTCGATATGCAAAGTGGACAAAAAAGACGATAAAAAAATAGTGAATCTGTTTTCGCGGAATCCTGGCTTAACACTGCGTCAAGGACAAGCAAAATTGAAGCAGAAAGGTTTAGATATATCGCACTATTTCGTACCTATCTCAAGGCTAATAACATGAAATGGTGCAACATCACGCTGGTCGACCACGCTCTTACTTGACTTACGGTATACCATAACTTATAAAGTAAATTATTTAAAAAATATTGTACTGTTACTTTCATCTTATTTATTTTAAATAACGTACTTATTGTTGCTCAACGGAAACGGCGAGAAGGTGGTGGTCTCTTCCGTCAGGAGGGAAATGTAAAAAACTGTCATTATATAAAAATAAATATAAAATTCATAAATAAATTTATAATATATTTACATTTACAATTACTGTCAAAAAATAAATGTTAAAAATTAATTTTTTACATTTCCCTGGGCGTTGCGTGAGCGCGCGCGCGCGCGCATGTGTGTGTGTGACAATATTTTTAAGCTTTTAAGGGGATGCTGGAGTGTCCTATCATTAGTGTTTTATCATTAAATTTCATATACGCCTTTCTCGTAATGTTTATGGATTGAAAAATCCTTCTCCACAATTAAAGTATCGACAACAACGCAATTCGCCAGCTACATTTGAATACGAAAAACGAAAGAAAATTAAAGACTTACAGTTTTGTTATCGGCTTCTGTAGTCAACACATCACAATATGTGTTGCATATAAGAGTTTCAGATCTTGCACGTTCATAAAAAGTAGCTGGCGAATTGCGCAAAACCTAAACGAACAATCCTATGCTTTTAGAAATGCGGTAGGAGTTTTAGTTTAAGAGAAAGGCGTATATGAAAATTTCGTTTGTATATTACGAGTGAAATTGACATGCAGCCATGAAACTAAGCAGTATTTTAGTTCCGCGATATTGCGACAGCGGCGCTGTCACGAAAAGTGCGTCGCTGAACCATAGAAATGATCTGAATTATCGACCTACTCAGGCCCATATCAATAAACGTGCCCTGGTCAAAGTTTTTTCTTTTGAGAGGAAAAAGAATAATAAAATAAATATATTAGTTATTTCAATTTTGTTGAAATAATGTCTTCCTAAACAAGAAACATACTATATTATTTATATTATATGAATATAAATGAAGATAATTATTTTAATTACACTGTTCCGTCTTTTACATATTTTATTTAGTAAATTATTGATGCATATATATAAAATAACATATATATATATATATGTATGTATGTATGTATGTATGTATGTATGTATGTATGTATGTATATATATATATATATATATGTATATATATATATATAATATATATATAATAGCATAAATACACGTGTGCGTATGTATGCGTGTGCGCGCGCGTGTGTGTGTACATATATACAACACATGTCTAAACTTTATTTACTGAATTATTTACACATGCATATGTCAAGGTTCGGAACGCGATGTGTGTTTCGGTTGAGCTTCCTTTCTGCTCGGATGTCGAAACGACAAGCGGCAATCTCATAGCAGACGTAGCATATAAATGAAATTTTCGAATACTCTTTGCTCTTATACTAAAGCTCGTAACTCGTTTCTGCAAGCATAGTATTGTTCTTTGAGGTTTTCTGTAAATCGCCAGCTACTTATGCAAGGTCTGAAATTATTGTATACAGCACATTTTTGACTCGACTCGAATGTCGAGTCTTAATAAGAAGCGCCATTCCTCCTATCGGTCGCGCGCAAACGAAGTAGTACCGCTATTCAATTATAGAAATGGATTGAACATTGTAAATAAACCAGCAATATATTATCAGCCGGAAACGCCATAATAATATATTTTGTGTATATAGAAATATATATCAGGATCGTTGTTTAGAGAAGGAATCGTGCGTCCTTGCTGCATTGATGATGATGCCAGAATCGATAGAAATCACATTTTTGAATTGCAGAACGAATTATTGAAACAGAAGTACGACAGAGTGAGACAGAGAAAAAACAAAAAAGGATAGAAACTCCGATTGTAATCGGTGAGACTCCGCATGCCAAGCTGGGCTCGTCGAACGAAACAGCGAGTCTATCCTTCAGAGTCTTTCTCTCTCTCTCTCTCTCTCTCTCCCCTTCCCCCTCTCTCTCTTCTCCTCTCCCCCCCCCTCCCCTATCTCTCCACAGTCACTTGTTTCTAGCGACCGAAAATGCTTTCTGGAAAATTTCAGCCGCTCAACATAATTAAGAGGAGAAAGAACATTATAGATAACATATAAATTTTAATAAATTATGCTAATCCTATATCCAATTTATGTATAATAGCAAAAATAATTTCAAAACACGATAATTTACGAGATTGATATTTCCATGATTTTCCATGAGTGTTATATACAACGTTCATAGAAGTGATTTGCATGACCTCGGCGTGGTCTCACGCGTATGATGCGAGATCTGTATGTTAGAGATCCCATGATCAATTCCTTTTTTCTTTTTTCATAATTTTTTTTTTAATAAGTGACATTGTTAATAAACACATATTACAGGCTAAATATATTTTTATTTAATTATCGAAATTATAAATGTATTTCTAAAAGTTTTAAACTGACAATTGTAGCAAAAAATAATTCGACGTAGTATGCGTCGAATAGATAGAAAATCAGTATTTCTATATGTAAAAATATATGTAAGATCTGTTTACCTTTAGAAAAAATCCGAAAAGAAATCATGTTTCTGTAATAATGTTACGTTGATGTCGATCAGTACTTTCTGTGAAATGTTTTTTTTATAACTATCATCCGAATGAAAATTCTGATAATCAATCAAATCGCAAAAGTGCGATGATTAATATAATTATAAGGATGATGTCAATATAATTTTATAATTAACAAATCAAAA
>JAANIC010003864.1:207396-220150 GCA_017607545.1 Acromyrmex charruanus | reverse complement strand
GTCAGAAATGATCTTCATAAATAAACAAAATTGTATATAAACCGTCTTTCGTGATTAGAGTTAGATATTGTGTTTTCGACTCTTGAGAAGTTCAATATAGTTTTCCAAGTTTTGGATTCCACAACTCAACTTATTGTTAACACAGGTATAATAATTTATATATATATATATATATATATATATATATACATATATATCAGTTATATTAATTTTTTCAATTGAAGCGCTATTAACATTATCAATAAATTTCACATTTAATAAAATCTGGAAATTATGTGTTTCAATAAGTTCGACTAACTGTTGTGACAAAAAAACGACAATTGGCATCTGAAGTATTTGACATGATTTTATGGACTAAAAAAATTTATAACAATAACCTGAGCGTCAAGCTCTTCGAAAATATAATTGTAATTGAGCGTGAAAAATATTTTATCTCATTATTATAACGTGAATAAAATTTATTCGAAATTAGGTGTTCCCAACATGTATGAAAGTTATAACACACATTAATTTTATAATAATGAAGATGGCCTGATATATATGNATTATATGAAAATATATTTGACCTAATATATATGTTTACTACTAATTATAGTACTTATTTCCGATCTCACACCTTACGCGCTCGACCATGTCAATTTCTTGCGGATTGAATTTATGACCGTGGTACATAACACGAATGGAAAATCATAAACAATTATTCTCCTGTCAACTATCGCGTTTTGACATGATTTATAATATTCTGGATTAATGGGTGGGGTATATTACAATTTATTACAATTTATTAAAACTTATATGTTATCTAGAACGTTCCCATGCCTCCATGCCTCTTGATACATGCCTGACGTCGAGAGTCGAGAGGCCGAGAAAGCATATTTCGGTTGCTCGACGCTCGCTTGAGTGAAACAGCAAGATTCTCTCTCGTTCTCAGCGCGCCGACAAGACAAGCAATAAGAATGTAGTGCAAAAAGGACAGAGCGATATAGTCGGCACACTTCTAACTAACCAAGTCACACGGACACGGGTTTATGCTTGTGTTACTACCGGTTGCGCCGGGCCGCCAACCGGTGGCGCTGATCGCGTACTGCAAGCAGCCCGGAATTCGCATCACTGCAAGATCGTATAACATGAAAATAAACTCAGTAGTACAATTTAATACAAAAATAATATAATAGATATTGGATAAAGCTATAAATATCAAAAAGTATGAACACAAAAATAGATACTGAATATGTACGTACGATAATAAAGTTATTAATTTTATATTTAATAAACGTAAATTTTGGATTATCCTTTAAATAGCACAATTTTCTTAAAATAATTTCTTGTTGAATCTTCGGCTGACATTTGTTTACAACTATAGGGTAATCGCAAATCAATGTATTTTAAAATTATTTCTTTTATTAATTGTATTATAATTCGTAATTTTCTGAGATTGAATGTGTATGATGTTTTTCATTAACACCCTAAAACATTTTACGAGTTTTGACAACTAAAATCTCATTCAAAATATTATTTTATATTGAAGAGTCTAAAAGAATATTTGCCTGGGTATTTCGCTGAATAATTTTTTCAGTTTTTGTGCAAAGAAAAACAATATCATGACTAAGATATATTAAGTTTAGAATACGAAAGAATAAGTTGCATTTTCTTTTTGCATACTAAGTTTGGATAAACATTCCTGGCATTTTAACTTATCGTTTAACTTTTTACAGACGAAACCACTGATATATACGACTATATTTTTAGCAAATTCCGATATATTGTAATCGTGAATACAACAATGATCAGGTAACTATTTGTTGAAATACTGATTCCTACAGCTGATTTTATATTCATCATAATAATCATTTTATAATAATCGAGAAAATCAATCAAGATCATTTCATAGGGAAACACGTGAGTGTTTTTATTGTCATAATAACATATTATTAGAGACTGCAATAAGTTGAAGAGAGATAATAAAAGAAACAAAAGGAGAAAGAAGAATCCGGAAAAAAATCTGCCAACAGCGTTACTTCCGAAAACTGTGCTTTCGTCGTTGAACAAACATATGAGTCATCTGTGCTGCTCAGCTTAAACTCCGAAGATGTATGGATTACCGACAGTGATGCTTTCCGTCACATAACCTATCGAAGAGAATGACTGTCAGATTTTCGCCATCTAACGGTAAAACTATTCATCTCGGTGACGATGGTATCTGTCAAGTTGAAGGTGGCGGTACTGTAATTATTGAAAAATATGTAAACAAGTGTCTGGCAAACGGAGTAGATATACTAGGGAGATTCTAACTCAGGTCCTCTGAGGACGGCGTGGAGCACGGGGAGTAGACGCGATGAAGAAGAGGAAAGGCGCGGGAAATCCCGGCGCTATCGGTGTTTACCGATGTGATGATACATGCCACCATGTTGTAATGTCACGTATCATTGGGGACTGCCGCCGTCGCCGCCGCCGCGGACCCCGTGTCTACCCCAAAATGCGTTTCGAGCCGTCACCCCACACCTCGCCGCTGCCGCCGCCGCCGCTGCCGCGGACCCTGCGTCCACCCCAAAGTGCGTTTCGCGCTGCCGCCACGGCCATGTACGTTATCTCATATACTTACATCTTTCTCTCGATGCGTTGCCGTCTTCTCCTATCTTCCTTTTTTCTTTTTACATCCAAAACTATTTGATACGTCACGACATATTCTGATGATATCATCAACGTGATTTGATATAAATGCAACGTTGCCAAATAGTGTACATGTCACGTGACTAGATTTTTCACGAACATTCGACATGGTACGACATGTCACAACATGTTCGAGCAGTGACATCATCATCATCAATGTAATGTGACACAAATATCACGCGACCAAGTAAATGGTATAAAATGAGAAGATCAATTTTTATCTCTGAATTGCGCACGTTTATTTTCATATTTGTTATTCTTTTGTTCATATTTGTTATTCATATCTGTTTATTCTTTTATATTACAATGGTACATATGGCATAGGATAGGTTTGATGGGAAATAAAGAAAGTACATATATTAGGTGTAGTAAAAAGAAATCCATTATTTTTACTACACCTAATATAATGATATGAACAAAAAAAATTTGTATTCACATGTTATTACATCGTTTTTTTCGAATTAAAAACTAAAGACAATAGTTCGCAATCGACAAGCTAATGTCCATTAAAGATGTCGCTATCACGTACAGCATTTTTGGAGAATCGAATATACTTGACATCGACTGTATCGACGAGTCGGGCTAATAGTTCATCGGGTTTCACATTACATTGATATATCGTCAAACATACGGCGTAACATCGTTTCGGTCATCATCATGCGTACGAACGAAGACTCGAGACGTACGAGCGTAGCATCGTTCATCGTGCAAACTCTAGCGGTTAGCGGTCCAACGCTTATAAAATTATCTTTGTATTCGTTTTGCAGCATATCTTGTAAATATTCCATTGCTTGTAGAGGCCCTTCCACGTTTCGAGAGATAGTGACAGTTCATGTCCACGATGATCTCCCAGGGTGATCTCCACGTAACTCGGTGGACCAGCGTTTATTCCAATTTCCAAAAATTTGTAGCTTGTAGCCATCAGATCGTAACGTCTGCTCAGTACCTTGCGATGCTGTGTACGTTATACGAGGGGTGTTCAAAAAGTAAGTTTCCCTGCTCCGGGAAAAAAGCAAAACACAATTTTTAGGTTAAAGTAACATATGTATTTATTGTTTGACTTATAAACTATTTTTCTACATAGTCCCCTTGGACTTGAATTTTTTATATCTGTTCTGAAGCTTTGACAAACCTAGTTTATAAAAATCCGTGCCCTGTTTTTTAAAGAATAATTTAACAAAGTCTTTCACTTTATCATTTGAATTGAACTTTTGAAGTGACTTTTATCTTTTTCCTAAGTTAAAGGAAAGTTTGGGTGGCCATCACTTCAATTCTTTAAAAAACAGGGCACGGATTTTTATAAACTAGGTTTGTCAAAGCTTCAGAACAGATATAAAAAATGTATTCAAGTCCAAGGGGACTATGTAGAAAAATAGTTTATAAGTCAAACAATAAATACATATGTTACTTTAACCTAAAAATTATGTTTTGCTTTTTTCCCGGAGCAGGGAAACTTACTTTTTGAACACCCCTCGTATAATGTTATATATTATATAATGTTAAAAAAACATTTCTTTTGTGTATAGAACGTTGAAACTTACATGTTACTGCAGTCCTTCTTCATTTCGTACGATGCGTTGCTGTCTTTAACGAAGTACATTTTTCAACCGTTTGTATAAGTGGATATCGCAAGACTGATTGCACGTTGGCGACTTTGACGTCTTTTCTCTAGAACATTCTCAATATCTCGCTTTTTCCTTTGATGGCGGTGGACTTGGCGACAAAGGACGGTACCCCTTTCGCTCGATCGATTTTCGGCATATTCTTTTACTCGGTCCATGTTTTAACGCTCGTAACGGAAGCTTACGATTGAATGAAAAAAGTCTTATACATTACTTATATACATTGCATATATGTATTGTCAGATTATTGGACATGCCGCGACGCGTTTAACAGAAGCGTCGATGTTTTCGGATACATACATACATATTAATATACTACATACATACATATTAATATATAATACATACATTTATACGTACATACATACATACATAAATACATACATACGTTTATACATACATACGTACATATACATTCATATATACGATTACATGTATTACAAAGGAAGAGAAAAAGAAATACGTTAACGTATTTTTATTTGAAAAATTCTTTTGCAACCACCAGTTATATATTTTCAATGCATTTTGTAAAGCGCAATTCTTAATATGTTGTCCACATCGCATAGTATTAGCAACATCCAGATTAGTTAAAAATTCCATGTCTTCATAAACTGCATCCAAGGTCTCGATGTACATATGTTCTCGCTCATCATCCAAAAACAAATTCCACGTTCGTTTCTCACGTCCCTTAACGTCCACGATAACAACATCTTTAAATACAGTTGCCGTGATCAGTTGTTTCGCCTTGTTGTACGGGACCATCCCGTCCTCCCATCGTAATCCATGATGATAAGCATTCAACCATGAAGCGCAAAACCTATCGGATCCTATAAAAAATTTCCATGTCACGGATCTCGTAAAAATGTAATGTGTGAGAACACATGTTTCAGCCACTTCCTATACGATAAACTTCTTGTTGAATCCTTGCAGATTCACGAACGAGCATATTGTCGAGAAGATTGCGGTCGATTGCATTCGATTGCGACGAATCGTAGATTTTATACCATGTCAGAGGTGCGCTTAGGTGATTTTGCGCACAACGTTGGCCAATAGATTATACTGAATCACGCGATCGTGTATGATGACACAATAGGCTGTTGTATTTGCGGGCACGTTCTCCTTACATTCAAAATCTTATCAAACGTCCACGGTACCACTCTTGACTGATTCGTTCTGTCGAGAGCAATCAATGATTACGAACGGGCCATTACGTAAAAAAGTTATAAAGGTAAGACTCGACTCGAGATACTCGTATCCGTAGTAGCCCTTGTAAAAACGCGCGTACAAGTCGTATAGAATCGCACATCTGTTTTTATCAAAATACAGATTCAAATAATCGTACGGATAACATTCCGAATTCAGGTAGAGTTTCACATTGGTTTATTTGCAGTCGTCGAATCGGTTTATATCCTCGGACATGACATTTTTCCAATCTGTTTGCATAGGGAAAATAACGTAGCACGGCTTCTCGAGTTGAGTGGCCGTCTTGATAGCCCACGAATGGTTGTGTTCTGCAAGAGCGGAAACTCGTAGATCTACAGATCCCATGAGCGAAAAACCATTCTCAGATATCGTCCACTCTTCAAAGCGTGCAGCATCCACAGCTTATTTATCTCACTCAATAACACGTGCGGCATTCGCCACTGTACTTTGAATAATTCGAGCGTTGGCTCTGTCGTCGGATTTCCCGTCAGACAATTGTTGTATTTGCGCGCTCGTATTAAAATTAACTTTTGATTAACGTTGATTACCACGCGTTTGTAATCTTCTCAAAATCCCAGCAGTAGAGCGGTACACAGAAATTAAAGTATCCGGCCGCAGGAGTCTGCGCATCCAAGCCGGCATTCCGCAGAATCACGCTTCTGTCAGATGACACTGTTACATAGTTTTTGAGCGTTCTAGTTATGTTCCCATGTCAATCCCCAAACCATTGAGTTTATATCGAATCTCATCGAATATAAACGCGATTATTTCTCAATACCACGTGACCCTGGACTACTTTATTCTCCGTCAGTTTTCCCTCGACGTGTATAGAAAGCTTTCGTACGGCAGTGTGTATAGATCCTGTTGTAGATCTGTTGCTGTATGGGTATTCTTATTTCGTCGCTGTATGTTGTGTTGACGAACGGGCTGTACATGTGAGTCTCAATCTTGACGATGCGATCGTCGAAGATCGGCTCATCTAATGTTTAGGATATCAGTCTTCTCAAATGTTGCGCACCGCGAATCCCAAAGACTTTAAAAATGTATCGTTCAACGAGCTGAGCTTCTTCTTCTTTCTGATGCAGCTGGATGAGCGAATGTTATCGAGCTGTTACGTCATCGGCCATGTAAAGAATGCGTTATCTTTCTGCATACGCTCCATTCAGCACGAGCATCTCATGCTCACGTTATCACTGTCGCCATACGTGCAATCTAATGGTGATCTCTTCTCCTCGAAAATCGAGCAATCGTCTGTTCTGGTCGACGATGCGTATCGTTAGATCCGTAATGCTCCATGCGATGATCGGCAGGTAAATGATCTCCGCCGGCCTCACCGATATCTTATATCCTCGGTAAAAATTCATGTATCGTGTGCATGCTTTTGCTGTTGCTGTACGCGCCCGCGGTCACGTTACACTCTACACGGATAATATTTACGTTCATTGTTAATTGACACGTCCAATTCGTGCCACCTTCGCGGCCGCAGTATACGATTCGACAAGAATCCCAACAGAGATCCAATGCTGTTGGGCTTGTCAAAGTTTATTCTGTATGCACATCTAATCTCGCATGTCATCGTGTTGTAGTTTGCGCGGAGCGTAATCGGGTATTCTCCACTCTCACCATTATCGTCATCGGTTTCATTGTTGTTGTTATTGTCACCGCGCACTACGTCAACGGTTTCAAGCGCGTCGCGGTGCGGATGTTTTCATAAAATCGCGCGTTTCAAAGATTCATTTATGTCTCGCACTTTGTATAAACCCTCGGGAATTGTAATTTCCGTGTTGTCTTTGGAGAAATAAAATTTGTTTTTTGATTCGTTCACGTATCGTGTGTAAGTCTCGTGGGTAAGTCTCAATAATCGCCAGGCTGAGCTCATAATATCGTCGCTCAAATCTATGGCGGGAAAGTATTTCGCTGCGAGAACGGTGCTCTTTCCGCTCAGCGTAAGCGTCAACGACATGACGGAAAAAGCGTTTCGACTAATACTAAGATTTCACAGCACCTCGTCGAGCTTTTTAAATTCACGCGCATCTACCGTTTGTAGAAACCGCAGACACATCTGTCCGCAGAAGCTCTGATCTTACGTCTGATAAGCGATTGTACTCTGTCGTCGTAGCACCATTCCCGAATTATCGCACCAGTTCCTTGGGCGGTTGAAGATTACCGAAATTGTCAAAGTACACGACGCGGTTGTTCCTCTTCGTGTACGCTATCCAGTGAGTACCAGGCCCCGTCGCATCGTCCAGATTCACGATACCGCTTTCATTTCGACGCGCTCCGCTCGTCGGTAACGTGTTACACATAAAAACGTCTCTAAAATATGGCGCATACGTCCCGCGAGTTCGTTCAATTATACATTGATAGTTGCGCCAGACGGTATTTTTATCGTCTTTTTGACGTTTCTTTTTTCTTTGCATGCCGCTCTGTCCATATTTGTACGGAGCGAGATGCAGTCCGTGACTCTGTTCCATCGAGCGATCGTAACTTTGCAGTTCTTTGAGCTGACGTCGCGCGGCTTTGCTATCATTTACCGCTTTCGCTGGCCGCTCCGCCGCTCAAGGACCCGAGTGCCCAACATTAGCAGAAACGATAACGCACCGCCTCGTTTCGCCGTTAGAAGTATCCGCTTTTTCGTCACTTTTTTCCTCGTCGTCTTCTACTTCGGTTTCATGCCCATGCCAATCTTGGTCTTGGCTTTCATCACTGCCCAGACGGCAGCTGCGGCGACTCTCTCACTCAGAGCCGAATCTCCCGCGACGATGCGTCCTAGCGCTTTATCGCCGAGTACCTTGTCCACCTTGTGTCTATCGGTGAGACCGTTGCTCCGAGAATACGCAATGTCGTGTTCTCGGCACGCCGCGTCCAGCGGATTTATGCCCGCGTTATCTCTGGCTAATCGCTTCGTAAGCCAAATGCCCGGGCCGCAAAACTGCCCGGAATATGTAACTCGAAAGGAAGCGTGTTTATTGCATGATTCAACAGACTGCTGCCCGACGCTGACATTCGCTACAGTCCTTTATCTCAGGTGTGGGACCGTCGATGTGCATCCCTTGTCAAGGCTGATTGTAATGTTCATCGCATCGACGTTCGAACCTCTGAATCCGACTTCACGTGTTCAGGAAGCTTGTCCCAGACGTGTTTGATGTAGTCACTGTACGCGCGTAAGAGTACGACCTTCGATATATATTGCAACTACTCGGCGCTTAAGTCTCAAATATCGGAAGGATGACACAGCACGAGATACATTTTGTTACTGCGCGATTCGTGAATTCGCGCGCCTTTAAATAATCGTTCGATAGCCTTTAGTGTGAGCATGAAATTCGTGCTGCAACGGCTGATGATACGCGTCACAAACTATGACGCGAAATTGCGAATGATGGGAGGCAGCGCGGAGAAGCGCAAGATGCATGGCAAAATGCTGCCGAATGATCATTTGCGGTCTGTCGAATTGCGATAAAACCAACGTTCTCATAAGTTTGCTCGAGAATCCAAACGGTGTACGTTTCGAGAACGTGTACATCTACTCGAAATTGCTGCAACAGCCAAAGTATTGATATCTCGAAAATTTATTTACGTCTATCGACGAAATCGGATACTATATGTTCTCTAACAACAGCGACATCGTTCCATCAATCGAGACGCGTGCAAATTCTATTTTTATCTTTGATTACGTGGCATGCAACAAACAGGATGCGGTAAGAAAATACTTTTCGATGGGGTTGATTTGACACGCGAACGTTGACTGCTTCTATCTCTGTACGAGAGTATAACTAAATATTTGATACGGAACAACGCGAACCTGCTGATCAAATAGGATTGTACCAACTTGAAACAACGTTTATAACGATCACGTGAATATCGACATGTCGATGAATTTTGTGTATTGTGTCGCGACTATTGGCAAAAAAAATTTGGATTTTTAGTGATAGACAAAGATAGTGGGCTTAAAGACGGGAGATACCGAAAAGGATTTAACGAGTTTGTAATACCATAACGTGACCAGTCGTTGTCGATATTTCGCCAGAGACGAACATGGTTAATGTACGCGAGCGTGAAAAAATCGTGAGGGAGAAGACGAGCGAGTTGATCCGCAAGAAACATCGCGCTCTGAAGTCCGATAAAATCGAGCAGGTCATAGTGTTGCATAGACATTTTAAGCTTATTATCAAACCGCTGCTATCAAATCGTTGACAGTCCCGACATGCGTGCGATAAAGAGACAGTCGCGCGACAATGATGCAACGTCTGCTCCCAAGCGCGAGAGGAAGGAAGAAGAGGAGGAGGAGAAAAAGGAGGTGGAGGAAGAATGAGAGAAAACGAGCGAGACGTTCGAGCGTTCCGCAACCCCGCGTAAATCCAATGATCGATCGCACGATCATGTAAAGCCGATAACCTCCACTCCACATACGATGATCGTACCGACAATAGAATCGTTGGAGAACGTTTTCGAAACGACTCACTTACAACAAAGGTTCAAAATCGGTTGCAAACGTTGGAAGATCGAGAAGCGTTGCAAGCCTGCTTGGACCCGCTGCGTCAAAAGTACGTCGAGATTGTCCTGAGGAGAACGCGAGATAAACAGAAGAGCGGTATAGATTATGTGTACGGCGTTTATCTACGCAATGATGGATTGATGTTTAGCAATAAACCTTTTGACGTAGATGATGCGGACAACATAATTATCGACGGCTTACGAAACGGCTTACGGTACACCCGGTCTTTACAAGTTAATTTTCAAGAGAATTCCCGACGATCTGCTCTACACGCAAGACGATATGAACAAGTACAAGAGCATGCTGCTGGCGACGATCGCTCACAAATACAAGCATCATTCTCAGGGCCAATTATTGAGTAACAGAGGATACAAGTACAAATAATATAATTGCGCCGTTGATGTCGATCACACACAAGGAACAGAAGAAGAAATCTGGAAAGGGATTACCTCACGCAATGACATTGAACGACAATGCAATCGATTACGAGTACTGGGACGAGCTGGTGGATCGTTTACGATTGCTCAACGCTTCGCACCGAGCGGGCAACAACTCACGACAATGAGATGCTGTAGATCATCGGGGAACTTCGTGAAGCCGATCTTATTATAAATTAAATCGCGTATCAACGAAACGAGTCAGTCGAGTGGCGTCAGCAAAAAAAAAAATCCTTTTGCCCTTTGTATTATGCGTCGAATCATGAAAAAGAGATCCAGCGAAGAGAAAAAAATTAATTCCGAGAGACGTCGCCTCGTCGAGGAATTGCACGCTCCGCGAGAAGAAATTTTCCTTGAAGACGTGTCATAGTTCGAGGATACGATGATCTGTGGCAGATCGATGTAAATTTCTTGATAAATTTATAACAATTATCGAACAGTTTCTGATAGGCAAGAATTAATATAACAAAATGTTTTAGAAAATTTAGTATTTGATTTTTTTAGGAAAATAAAAATTATTTTGCAAGAAAAATATTCTTTAATAATGTAAGATACGCATTAAGCTACAGAGACGTTCCTGAGCCAGAGCGTCACGTGAGCGTCCGGCGGATAGGCCGTCGAGTCTCGAGCGGTAGTGGGGTAACACGCCGATATCAGCCGAAATGTGCAAATTTTGCAACTGCTTTATTCTATTATAAATGTAATAATATAATAACTTAAGTTATATTTGTATCCATATTAATAAATTTCATCTTAAAGCTCAGATTCCGCTCAACTTATTTATGTCAGCAACGGTTTTTATTTCGATTAAGGGGATGCTGGAGCGAAGGCTGAAGTTAATCAAGGTCGATATTACAGATTTTTATTTTCAATGTATAAGATGCTTACGCCCTTCGAGTTAATATGATCATGCAGGAAATTCGATTAATTATCGATATTTTTATTCCGTTTCCTACATTACCATCTTAGCAGGGACGTGTATTAGGGTCGGTTCCACAAATGTAAAATTTATTTTGGAAAATTTTCCAATTTTAGAATTGAGAAAAAAATAAACCGTAATTGAAGTTAATCTTATATTTGTAGAATCGGACCTTAAAAATACAGTTGTATTATGTACATATGCAGTGTAGGCCATGTTCCAATATATATATCACCAGTATTAAAAATCTGTAATATACATAAAGTACAGATTTTTAACTTTAATAGTTATATCGATACGAAGCCGTAGTAGCACTTTTTCCTTACGTCCAATGTCATTTTAGGTAATAATAATGTAATATCAATAAATGAATAAGACATTGCACATACATAATGTAATTCTTTTTCATGAATATTCATATATATATATTATATATAATGAATATATCTGTACACATAAAATAAGAATTTATCAGAGAATTCGAAATTTGATTATCTTTTTAAGATGTTACGTCTGCGTTTGATTCTCGTTAGTTTTAATTTATGTTAGTTGTATGTATATTCTGATATTGAAAATATAAAAGCATATATCACTAATATCTGTATATTTGACCATAAAAAAACATATCTCTTTTTATTTTTTCAACGTAGAAAAAACAAGATCAGTACACCTTTTTGTTACACGTAACAAAAAGAGATGAAATAGCTACACACGTACGTGAATATGAATTAGAAATATATTTTATGTTTTGTAATGTGAGTACATCATAATGCACATAAAATATAATTCTAATATTCACTAATGTGTCTATATTATATCTGCATGAAAAGCTAAGTATGAGTAACTTCTATCTCTCTTTTATGGGCCTTCTACAATAAGCCATTAGTTACAAATCAGAAGTCAGAAGCTAAAAATTGATCAATCACAGTCAATTTATCTGACTTCTTATTTATGGCTCATTTATGGCTTATAATTGTAAAAGGCCCATTAAATATAATAAAAAGAGATGGAATAGGTACATATGTATGTGCAATGTATTTACGTATTGACAATACATGTTACATCCTAAGTTAAAATGGTATTGAGAATAAAGGAAAAAGTGCTATTACATTATATTGTACGTGCATACATGTATTTCAAATACATGGTTACATCCGAAGATATATCTAAGTCACAGTCAGAATGTATTTAGTAAGAATATACTTATTGTAACTTGCTGTTAGTCAACGTACACATTGACCTATAAGTGTATACATTTGCTAAAACATTTTGCTTTGAATATGATATACTTTTATACATTTCATAAACGTACAGCATCGTACGAAAATTATGCATATGATTATTGACTGTGTAATGTATATTATATATATGTATAACGTATATATTATATAGGGTGTCCAAAAAGACC
>JAANIC010003864.1:166406-200565 GCA_017607545.1 Acromyrmex charruanus | reverse complement strand
TAAAAAAATTTTACAAATATGCAAAGAAATTTATTAATTTATTATAATTTTAATTTTTTAATTGCACACCGATTTTCATATGATTCCTATTTGCTCTTTTTTTGCTTAATTTCTTGAAATTTATTAAATATTACTTCAGTATGTGATTGCATTGCAAGTCCAACAGTATTTGTTACGCAGTGCTATACAATCGAAATATACATATGCATTTCAATTATAAAAATGTTATTATTAGGCAACAGTATCTATGTAGACCTTGGCGCGATTTATATACATTAATGTAAGACATGCATTTCTGATCGGTAGTGTATCTATACGCACGCACGCACGCACGCACGCACGCACGCACGCACGCACGCACGCACGCACGCACGCACGCACATTATTAATATTTCATATTATACAATACATGCTCTATTTTAGTATCGAACGGTAGAATGACGTTGATTGGTGCAGATTACAAGTCTACTACATAGAGAAAAGAGGAGTAAAAGGAGACCAGTGAAAGGGACGAAAACAAAAATTGTTTTCAAGATTGAAAGTCGAATTCTGACTTGCTAACGTCACAATTCCTCATAATATCATATTACATTTGGCCAGCAGCTCCTCTAGAGGTAATACGGAGGTAATACGGTGACTGCGCGCCGATTATCTTCAAATATTGTTATACTTTAAATATGACAAATACGTATATGTAAAATCATCTGTAACTTACATATTTTTGTATTTTTAACTATATATTTGTGTATTTTTAACTATACATACTCTTGCATATAAGTTACTATATTCTAAACTTGTACATTGTTTTGCACAAGTTACTATAAATATGTACGATGAGGATTATTTGATTTTATCCGTCTTACAATTGTGTTTTGTTGCAGAAAAAGCGTCGTGGAATAAAGTGGTTAAATCGGAAATGGTGGATAAGATCCATTAACGTTGCACGCCCTATATATGGTGATTATGAACACTTCCGCGAGTTAAAGTATAATGATAAAGATATATTTTTCCGATACGTCACAATGAAAAGGGAAACTTTTGACCTTGTATTGGTATTGACAAAGCTTTTTTTGATAAAATTTAGCAATCGAGCATCTAGTCCAGAACAATGGTTAACCATAATTCTAAGGTACTTACTTTTTTTTATTATACATATAATGTTAAATTAAAGAATAAGATGTGTAAAAGTATTATTTAGCGAATGTTTCACAGTAGTAGTATACATTTTTTGTATCTATATATTTTTTTCAGATATTTAGCAACTGAGGATCAAATATTGTTCATCGAACTGGCTTTCAGATGTGGAGTCAACTGTCAGGAAAATTATCCATGAAACTTGTCCTGTCATAGTGAAGGTATTGCAGTCAATCTATCTCCATTTACCAACAGAAGAGGAATGGAAAAGTATTTGTGCTTGCTTTCTAGAAGATTGGAATTTCCCTAATTGTGTTGGATCATTTGACGAAAAGCATGTACCGATACAGACTCCGCCAAACTCTGGGAGCATATTCTATAACTACAAGAAAACGTTTAGTATTGTACTAATGGCTGCATGTAATCATAAATATATGTTCATACTAGTCAACGTAGGCTTATATGGCAGAAATAACAATGGCGGTATATTTACATCTTCTAATATTCATTTAGCACTGGAAGAGAAAACATTAAACCTTCCGAAAGGAACTGCAAATCTTCCCGGAAGCAATAATAAATTATCATGCTTTTGGAGACAGTGGTTTTCCAATTAGTATATTTATGATACAACCTTACTCTGGAAAACAACTTGGCGAAAGAAAAAAAATTTTTAATTACAGGTTAATAGTTTATATTTATTATTATTATTATTATTATTACATCATATTATCTGAATTTATCTTGATCTTATGGCGACTGTATGTTTACATAATTTCATTAAATCTGAGGAAGATAATGTGCAAGCGAAGGATAGAATATATTATCCTCCAAACTTCGTGGATTCAGAAGATACTATTGATAACTTTGTTCCCGGAGAATGGCGGCGATGAACTGATAATGCATTTAGAAACATTCCTCCTAATTCAATACATAATGCAACTTCAATTGCATATAAACAGCGAGACATATTGGCTGATTCTTTTTTGACCCCAGCTGGTGAAGTACCTTGGCAGTATAACTATGTTCGAAAAGGACAGCATCGTAATGACCTCTAGTAAGAACATTTCAAATGCAAGTATAATTACGTGTATTGTCAAATAAATCATAAACAATTCACAAAAAAAACCAATTTATTTTTGTACTTTGTCTTATACATTTAATGTAAATAATATAAACTATATCTTAAAGGAACATATAAAAGGAACAAAATATATTAGTATTATCTTCGGTTGAGCATTGCATGATATAGTATATAACGTATATTATATGCAATATTATATGTTAGCGCTCGTCATAGCGTGCGTGCGTGATTTGTTACCAGCCCGTTGTTTGCGCCGCGTGATTGCGGCATGTAAACGCCGTGTCGCGTGGCTGATGGGGCCCACCGAAGGAAAAGGCATGCGCGCGACTATGCGGCCGGCGTGATCGCCACATTATTCGAACAGTCCTTCTTCAAGAATTGGTGTGTACGACTATTCTCTCGTGTTCAAGTACGCGACCGGTGCGCAAGTCGGTTCTTCGATAGTATACAGGTTGTAATACAAGTTACATTAAATTAAATTTCTCACAAAAAGGGTATACTCATTCATTACACGAAACCGAAACGCATCGGGCGTGACCACAGGACAAGCGACACAGATCGCCAACAAGCCACAAGGCAGGAGACACAGATCTCACACAAGGAGAAAACAGCGCTCCACATAGCGCAACGGGGATAAATTGGTCCTCTCACTAACATTATATCAAACATAATACGCAATAATTCCTTCTTTTTGTTTTTTATTTAGAGGCATATTTTTAAGCGATGTGAGTATTAACTGGCAAAGAGCCTTGTCTTCGTCTATTTCTAGTTTTTGCGACGATCAAGAAGTTGATGAAAAAGCTGAAAATCTATCTTCCAATAAAGAATTTAGTTTATAAAGTGTACTTTGCAAAACATCCATATTTTTTCTTTCCGATTTTACTTTTGATCTGATTAAGCCTCTGTTTCTGTGCATAATCATTAGTATTCGATCCTGATATAGAAGAGATTTGTGATATATCAGTACGGACATTCGAGTTTCTAAAAAATATAAGATTTTAAACATTTAGCTGTATATAAAAAAATACAGAATATCCAAAAATTCGTCCGGACTACAAAAGAATTTGACTGTGGAAACCGTAAAATGCCTTATTTACAGTGGCGTCAAAAATATCCATTTCTAATAATTACTCTAAAATATTATGCTAAAAAAAAGAATATCGTATATATATTTTCAGTAATCTAAATAAAAAATATATTTCGTTCTTCTTATTTCCTTTCTTACATAAACGAAATTATCATAAAATTAAAAGTGATAAATAAATACGTTTGTGGGCATACTTCGGACACTGTGCAGTATTTGATGAATCTATATTGATATGTCCATGTTATGTCTATATCAATTGTCCATGTTATCTGTGTTAATTCCTTTTTTCGCCAGATGAGTCAAAGTTTCTGAAACAAAATGTAAATTGAATTGTGAAAAAGTAAAAAATGTTATAAAGGAAAGCGCTTGTAAATATACTGACTTCAGATTCCGTGCAGCACTGGATGTATTCATATTGTCCATGTTATCTGTATTAATTTCTTTTTCGCCAGATGGGTCAAAGTTTAAATATAACTTAAAATAATTTTAATATGTAATGTTTAATTATTAAATATTAATGTTTAATTATTAAATATATGAAGAAGTACTTTTAAGACGCATATTAATTTTCAATTTTGAAAATATTCATCCAAATAAAATTGTAAGGAAAAAATCCTACAATGTACAACATTTGTGGAAATTCAGACCTAAGGTTTTGTGCAGTACAAGATGTGATTTTGAAAGAGTATCAATGTTCGAGAGCGAGTTAAAGTGAGAACGAGTAATATGGCGAGAAAATTTTGAGTAATACGGCGTTTCAGCTGAAGTTCGATTTACGCGAATTCTCTATCGCGGATCGAACGCGGCGGTTTTCTGGCGGTGGAGCGTCTCCTAGGCGGTTGCACTTGTAGCGAAGCGTTGAGAACAGCGAAGAAAAAGAGGAGGCATTACTTCTCGGTTTTGCCTTTTTTTATCCTCTTTGAAGAACAAAGGCTTCCCTTTGCATTCGCCTATGAGATTCTTGCAAAATTGAAAAATTTGAGGTGACCCTCTGTTTCGGGCAGCAATTGGCAATTTCGAGCGCGATGGCCAAGCGGTACACTATTGCCATGCGCGCCCGCTAAATCTGGAATCTTAATTGGGATGTACGCATATTACGCGTTTTGTGTCATGCGAACGCGCGTGCGCTGCGACCGATCTGAGTTAGCTCGCCATTATGGCGGTTGAGATCTGTGTACGTACGACATGCGGCTTAGCTTATGTTTTTCGACTTTATTGACGAGGTCATGGCCAAGTTTATGTTTTGGAAACCTTTAAAGATGCTTGGAATCCTAGAAGCTTCCGATCCGCATGTCGCATGTACGCTAAATCTTCAAAAACTGTCTGTGTTAGCTGTATCTCGAATAATCAATATATTTAAAGGTTGCAGAAGACATTTTCTTTTCATCATGTAAACCAAAGTTTCTGAAAACATAGATAGATTTTTTTTACTAATACGTATCAGTGGTTCTATCGATTTACAAATATAAGTTCTCAATTTGATAAAGCTTAATTAATGTATTACATATTTCTGAAGACTGGAATATTTCCCCAAGGAAGGTGCATTTTTTACGTTGGTCGTCGTTCTGAAAAAATCATTATGTTATATAGAACTGTTGTAAGCTTTTTTCTAATATACACGAAATATTTTATCTATTTGAATGCAGCAATTTTAGAAAGGAACTCGTACCTCCTCCTTTTCACAAATCGTTCCAAAAATTGCATATTTTTAAAAAATTCGAAGGACTTTCTTTTGCTTCATTTCTATTAATGATTTCTTGTTCGCTTTGCTTTTTTTCTCGTGTGTATTGTTCTCTTAATCGCGTCTATCGAGTTTGACACTCTTCCACTATAATGAAAACATTATGTTCACGCATAAATATGTTGCGTTTTTATGATGTAAAATATAATGGTATTAGATTAGAATTATTTAAAAAGTAATTAATTATAACAGAAAATAGACTGCAATAAAATAAAATAAAATAATTTTTTAATTTAAATAAGTACAATATATTAATAAATAGTATAATAAATAGGTAATTTAAATAAGTAATTCAAATTGAGAAAAAGTATACATATATTACTTGTTATCTTTAAAACAATCCCTATTTCTGCACAAGCATTCTGCTTTTTAATGCTATCTTCAAAATCACTTAGTTCTTTATTGTATAAGTAAAGATAGTCTCGTACTAAAGAAATTAGCAATGCTTCCCTCTCTACTTCGGGTTTTCGGAAAAATCTTCATAGTTGGAATAATTTTTTTTTTCCATAACATCAAAACTGTTATCTCCATATTGCGATTGAAAATAATATGTATTAATGGTTCATTTTTCTGTTAATAACAAAATACAAATATATACAGCTTTAATCAAATATATATATTTAAAAGAATATATTTATAAAATTATAAATACAATTATAAATACAAACGTATATAAACATTAATAATGATCCAAACATGTCTAAACGTACTTACCTATCACATGTTTTTATGCAATATGCAAGAGTCTCTGCTCCCCGCTTAAGATATCTGCTGCAATCGCACTCACGAGCGTGGCGCAACTTCGTCGCGCATTCACAACTGAGATTTCCCTATCCAATCGGATGACGAGTGACGTTACGAGACGCGACAGAATGCGTCTTCGCGCGGTCCGCTCTTAAGAGCGACACACAATCGCAAAACAATATTGGGCGCCAGGCACGAGCGAGCGTGCCACTCTTTCTCAAAATTACGCGATATTTTCTTTATGCAATATTCGAACGAGCTGTGAACGTCGACGGGCTCTCAACCGGTAGCTCAGTCTCGGAAATGACAGAGGGGGCGATTCGTGGTCGAGGATAGCGAATCGTTTGAAGGAGCGAATAGGGACGACAATAAAGCACACAAGAATCAACAATAGCAAAAGTAACAAGTATATTGAATAAGTCTTCGACTTGCGTTTACATCTGCCAACAAAATCGTGACGACAAGTTCTATCGAGCGCGATAACGGCTTCACACAGGCCCCGATGCTTTACGCTAGACGTACCAATTTCGTTAGATTCCCGCGACACGAGCTCATGCCCAGGGGTACTCTCGCGAATTATACGAACAAGACTTCGCCGCCTCGAAAATACTATGGAATTCGGCAACGATTGTGGCGTGGACACGGCGTGACCTCGTGCGCGCTCGCGGGACTCCGTGTCGCTCAGCCGAGGTTCAGAGAAAGATAGAATACATGCAAACTCGACACTGCACAATCTCGATACGACAGAATACGCGCAATTACTAATTGCTATCATAAATTATCATTAATTGCTATGACACAAAGGGCCGACGCTCTAATAGACATGCAGATCTCACGCTACAGGCTTCCAAAACGACAAAATACGCGATAATATTACAGTACGGAACCTCGACACGTTAGGATGCAAAACATGGTCCGCGACAAAAGCTTACGAATGCCGTGGCCTTGGCGGACGCAGTAGGATTTCCCCGACGATAAGAGACCGTTCCGGGAGGCGACACGCGTACTCGAATCCCGCGGAAATCTAATGCATGGCAATGCCACGTGCGCTCACCGTAATACGCCCGATAGGATTACGATAGAGCTACGCCTCCCGGATTCGGAAACCGGCGACTGTACAGTCTGTGACGCTCGTCTCACCGTGACTCTCCGCAGGTGTTCGTCGTCTCCAAAGTGCTCCTATCTCTGCTGTATCCTGCGTCTTTCCATGTGCTCTCGTCAAGGCTCTCGGCCACAGCACAAGTGCCGGGCGCTAATCCTCCCGGAGGCACGCAGGGCTCGTTATCCCCGCGAGGGGGCCTTATCGTGCCTGATTGGCGCGTGGCTCCGCAGCTCCGTTAATCGCGGGAACCGCGTCATGCCCATGTCGCATGTCCTGGCGCGCGAAATTCAAGAGGCTGCAGGATCTTTTCGGGCCGCCTCGTGGCCTCGAGACCTGTTCGGGTCTCTCGCCGTCCTTGGGGCCTAGAGTGGCCACCCTCGTCCTACCATTTCAATTCTCGGTCCGCCTTGTGCCTGGAAGAGGATGCGATAGGAGATGCCTTGCGACAACAAAAAGGGCGTAATAATGAATGATATCATCTGCGTGCGACCCGGGGTAGGGTGTCGTGCGCCCCGACGGATCCGTCAGCAGCGGTCGTCATTCGGCTCCCATACCTAGCCATCCTCCTTCTTCTCTTTTCCCAGTCCGGTGAGGCGGCGTCAGTCTGTCAAGATCGCGGGAGTCGCCGGCTTCTATAACTCTCGGTACGGGAATACACAGAAAAGGGGAAACGAAAACGGCAACGCGAAACGCAAATAATGTCGCGGAAAAAGCGCAGGTGCGTCCGCCCCCAAAAATGTGGAAGGACTCAGGACGCTAGACTGCACTGTTCGGTCAGGCCATGCGGCCATGCGGCCCTTGTGACGGATGGAAAACGTCATGTCACACTGCATAGCATAAAAATTTCGTCTTTATGGATTTTTCAACGTCTTGTGTGTTATGCTTTATACACTATGCAAAATAGAACGAGAAGTGGGGATGGAAATAAAGGACCCTGATTGATTGATTCGATTATGCATTATGCCTTATGCATTATGCAAAAGTCTGTGCTGCAGCCTTAATAAAGTATGCTCGCAGCAAACGAGAATGGATTAAAATGGATTGAAATTTTTTTCCATCCATGCGTATTTTAAATAGCGAATACTTTTTTTTGGATTTAATTGGATTCAATTGGATTCAATTAAATTCAATTGGATGCAATTAGATTAAAAAAACTGCATTTCCTATTCAAAATTTTGAATTGAAATTGAACAGTATTCATAATGTTTGTGTGCACAGAAAAAGCTAACATTATTTTTAGATTGAAAGACATAGAGATATGCTCCATGCAATTCCTATAAATGAATAAAAATGCATTCAGGATTGAAAAGCATTTATTTTAATATTCGTGAATCAATATTTCTGAAAATCTGAATCCATTTCAACTCATTTCAATCCATTCTCAAACCATTGCTGAGCTACGAGCTAAAATATTATTTAAAGCTGAAGACTAAAAACGACATTATTTTTGCATCAACCTAATAGCTTAAGAATATAATTACTATAGGTATAATTATATTTATATAAGAAAATATTTATATACACGCTGCCATGTATTAATGCGTATACTCTCTCTATATAGGGTATCCCATAACAATTAAGAAATATTTCAGGAAGTGAATGAGGATGAAATTTTGAACTAAAAAAGTTCCTTTGCCAATTTTGACTCAGACTTGATTTATTGATTTATTGATTTATTGATTTATTTATTTAGAGGAAAGCCCCTTATTATGAGAAATGTTTATTACAATAATAAACAAGATTTAAAGGCTTATTTCAATAAAACTTGAAGACATTCAAATTCTAAAATCTTTTTTTACAATACAACTACTGGCATGATTTGATAATGAACTTTCTACTAATTAGTTTTCAAAAGCAATAAATTTATGGAACCAAGATAGCGTTTATTAGTGCCTAATATGAGATTTCCGCTAAACTAATAAACGCTATCTTGGTTCCATAAATTTATTGCTTTTGAAAACTAATTAGTAGAAAATTCATTATCAAATCATGCCAGTAGTTGTATTGTAAAAAAAGATTTTAAAATTTGGATGTCTTCAAGTTTCATTGAAATAAGTCTTTAAACCTTGTTTATTATTGTAATAAACATTTAACAATAAATTTTTCATGTAGTGATAGAGTAAGGTCATACTAACAGAAAAATATGTTGGATAAAAATATGGGATATGTTGAATTGCTTAATTGCAGAAGTTAGATTTGATGATCGTAAAACCGTAAGGCGTGGAAATTATATTATAATATGAGATACCCAGGGTATTTATAATATGAAATGCTCCCATGCATAGTGAAAATTGTTGTTAAAGTATAAATGTTATTGTACAATAATAAAAAGAACAACCGGAACGTCGAGTGCCTATTTCTACGATGCTTCATTCGAACTATCTGAAGATGAGTTCTGGGTATAATCTATCGCATGCTCATTTTTTTGTGTACGCTGGCTGTGTTTGTTTGTATTTTAGAAACATTAAATAAAGTTTTTTAATTGCAATACTGATATACTTTGCGATTTGCTCACTTTTTACATTTCTTTAATTTCCAAAAAAAATAAAATAAAATTTAAATTTTATATAACATTACCTTATAGCTTATTAAATTCCCTTCTAAATAACTTATTATTTTTTTAAATTCTGCCCATAGACTTCTAGCATTTACCCAAAATAATCTCGATATCTTATAACAGGAGCCTTTCCTCTATTTATTTATTAATATTGTTACGTTCGCGCGACCGATTTTTGAGATCGCGCTCGCGGACGCTTACACGCACTCCCAAACCGAAATGAACAACATGAATGTCAAGAAGAAGAACAATAAGCGTTTATTAATGCAGAATATAAAACAGAATACCGCGAAAGATGTTAGATGGAGCAATCAAGAGATACGTCTGTACGCGCCGACAGTTCACATCCAAATCTGACGATCTTGTTGACAGATGAATGCCTAATCACCGCATACTCTTCGTTTCACCATTGGCGTCGGCAAAATACGGGCATAATAATATCAAAAATTAGAATAATTTTCAATTAATTAGAATAAGTTTCAATCGGGATAATGCATAGCAAGCGCGAGGAGTTCCATAGCATACTCATAGTATGCTTCTGCATACTCCGTCTGCGTGCTACCTGATTGTAATCAACTTTGATCGTTAATAACTCGGTAAGTAATGGTCTGAGCCAAAATTAGCAAAGAAACTTTTAGTTCAAAATTTCATCCTCTTTCACTCCCTGAAATATCAATTAATTGTTATGGGACATCCTGTACATATATCGGTTAATGCGAAAAATATTACCCAATCTCCTCAGTAGTTAAAAGATTAAGCATATCCGACCAGAGATCGAGAAATCTGGGTTGAACCCTGACTGAGATAATATTTGTCGCAATAAATTTTTTACACTTTATACATAAGGTGCTAGTAGCAAATTGACGATCAAAAATTAATTTGTGAAATTATCATTATTTCAAACGTTATGAAATAAAATATATGTTATGTGAAATATATAAAAAGGTAGAAATATTTATCCCAACACCTAATTTTGATCGCTTATAAGAGCTTCTTGTATTTAAATGAGAAAACATATGTACATATAGGAAAATGTATATTTTGTATTGGATTATCGCATTATCTTGTCTATTTTATTTTATCTGCGTATAATAATTCTATTTTATTTGCATGAACATTTCCAAAAATGTGCTTAAGTAATTTATTATAGAACAATATTATCGTTAATAATTGCATTAATATATTTATTATACAAATTTCTACAAAATGTTCATTCCTGTATAACTGATTATGTTGTTTTATATAACTATAAAAGTTTACATGAGTATATTGTGCTTCTCTGGAAAATAAAATTTATTATAATAAGACCTCCCAACTAACCAAAATTTATAATAAATTACCGAATAGTCAATTTCTGGATAGTTAATGTTTCCACTTCTGTGTTAACTTATTGGGCACTGACTATAAGATATCTTTTAGTCATTAATGCCCAATAACTTAACAAAGAAGTGGAACATTAACATTGCAGAAGTTGACTACTCGATAATTTATCAATTTTAGTTAATTGAATTAATAATAGTTGATTATTTTCGGGACAATAGTCGACTATTAATCGACATTCAGTCGATTGATTTGATTAAAAAGTCGACTCTTGACTTCTCCAGTCGACTTTCAGTCGACTTTTTTTTGAGATATTTGTCAAGTATTAGTCGACTATTAGTCGACATTCGGGCTGACTTTGAAGTTGATTCTTGACTTCTCCAGTCAACTTATAATCAACTTTAGTCGACTTCATGTTGTTTGGGAAGTGAATATATCACTAGATACGAAGCAGAGACATGCATGAACACAATATAAATAGTACGGATTCATAAAGCAACGATTTAATGTAGAAATTGATCAATTTATCCTTGAAAAATATAAAAAGAAAATGATTAAAATCACAAAATTTAAAATATTTTCTCACTGCATCGATCACAAAGATTTTTTACATAGATTGGCAAATCAAAAAGGCACATTTCTGTGTGAAATACAACTCTTACGATCTAATGGTTCTGTCATAAAGCTCAATGCAAACTCTTGAGCGACGCGCTTTTTGGATGGTCTTATCCTACCTCTTTACTAATACATAAAAATAACATTAGTGAGAGGGATTCGATTGTGGATTTCGCTAATTGGCCAGTTTAATATAATATATTCTCATTAGTAAAGTAATAAAAAATTACTAAGCACCCTAGTCAATGTGAATGGATGTGTGCTAACGAGAGCATTCCATATTAATGTGGATAAATTATATTGTAACATATGGGGGTCGATTCTGTGTCTAGAAACAAGGTGACAGTACCAAAAGTGAGCAAATTTATTAAGTGTTGACCAATAAAATTATTAGAACTCTAATAAATTCGCTCACTTTTATAATTTTTACCTCGTTTCAAGATACAGAATCGATCCTAAGAATAGATGATAAAATAATTTTATAAATAAAACACATTTTATATAGGTAAAAAATGAATAATTTATTTGGCAGCAAACTGAGTACCAAGATTCCTTGCAAGTGTAAGAGAAACCTGTCAAAAACCTTACCAGTATTCATTAAACAAAACACATAATTATTACACAAAAAATAAAATCTATGTAAAATATAATTATATTTTATTTGTAACAAAAATAATGTATATAAAACAAAATAATAATGTATATAAAACAAACCAATATATCTATGCGATTATTCGAAAATTTCTGTAAAATATAAATACTCGTAATATTATTAATTTATTAACAAATTAAAGCTGTCTTGATGATTAATATGATGATTAAAAAATTATTATTATTTTGATTGTATCATTCAATCTAGAAATATAAACTGATAAATAATTAATATCATAATTTACTAAACAAGCCTTATAGAACGCGAACTTCAATACATTACTCATCATCGTTTTGACGCGTTGTATATAGGGTAAGGTTGCCGATATCGCACCGACTCCTAAATCGCACAACCTTGCCTAAAAAATCAGTTGTTTTATTCACACACTTTCTTACGAATTATTTAAAAATGACAAGGTATTTCAACGCTGTTGCGTTACATTCGTGACATGAAATCCTGTAGGAACCTCGTTATTTACGTAAATAAAAAAATCGTAATAGCGTTACTATTTTTCAATATACAGTCAGTCAAGTAAGAGCGTGGTCGTATAAATTTATGAAAAAATTTATTAAATGAAATTTTTATATTTATATATACATTGTACTCAATACAAACAATGATGCAATTATGTTAATAATGTGTCTAGTCACCACCGGCGTCGATAATTGCCTGGCATCTCCGAGGTATGCTTTCGACTAATTTGATGACGTATTCTAGTGGCAACGATCTCCAGATCCGACGAATTTCGCAAGATAACTGCTTCAAAGTGTGTGTGCGTTTTCCACGAAGCTTCTGCTTAATATATGCCCACACATTTTCGATGGGGTTTGCATCAAAATCTCTATCGATATTCTCATGCGCCCAAGCGAGTCGCTTCGTCACATGTTTTTCAGTCAACAGAGGCTTCTTCATTGTGTTGCGAAATTTCAGGTCATGAGCACGGAGATGAGTTCGGATAGTTTCGTACGATATATCTAAACCTTTTGACTTTAATTTTGCTTGTCCTTGCCGCAGTGTTAAAGCAGGATTCCGCGAAAACAGATTCACTATTTTTTTTTCGTCTTTTTTGTCCACTTTGCCTATCGAGCCACGTTCTGGTAAATCATCGACATTTTTTGCCACTTTATATCGCTGTATCCACTTCTGTACAAATACTTTCGACTTTCTCATGTATTTAGCAGCCGCTGATTGCGATATTTTTGGACCTCTCGGATGGGTGCAGAGGAACTCAGCCTCGTAGCGTGACGCGTATTTAGCACTCATGACGCTTAACGTGTTTCTCTTCCAAAAAATCAACGACAACTGAATCTTTGTTGACAATGCATCAAGGACAAAGCTTCCCTCTATAGGCTCACGAAGGAATTAGAGCGAAATCTTTTATTACCTGTCAGCAAAGTCGACCACGCTCTTACTTGACTGACTGTATTTTATAGCAGAATCATAAGTTAAGTAATCTAATTTTGTATAATTTGTCGTATTTGGAACACTATTAGAACTAGATTAATTGAATTAAAATTTTTTTAACAATCTTGTTTGTAAATTAAATAAATAAAGTTTTACAAAATGCTGTAGTTTTCTAAATCACACCATAATGTAGTGGCTTAAATCGCATCGCGCATATGGCAACAAAGGACGCACATAATCACAATGCATGTCGTGTGGCAAGTTCCATAATCTCTAGCGCTTAAGAGTAGCAATAAGCGTGTACGTTAATATCTTGCTTGGCGGGACAAAAATCTTTTGAAGTCATTTCTTTTTACACGAAAACTTATTGTCTAAGTATTTTTATCAAGATTTCAGATGAGTGAGGTTCACAAATAATTTCTACATTCACCTAACTTCCTAAATTGCACATTATCTAGATCGCGATTTTTGTTATTCTAATATAAATATATACTTAATACTGCGATCGGAAACATCGAACCCCGTGTCCGGGTGCACTTGTGTATCATCCTTGCTTAACATAGCGCTGTGTTCGGATTGAACACTTACACGCTTTAAGAATTTATAATCATCATTCTGTCTTTATTGTTTGTTAGATGTTAAAAACAAGGATAAAATCTCTGACAGCGCTGAAACCATCCAAACTGGTCGTAACCTAGGTGAACAACAAGGATAAAACGATACATGGAGGCACTCGGGTGATGTTTCCAATGCGCCTAAATGCTTATTTTTTACAGAAAATGGAAAATGGCTAAAAGATAGTATGGAAGATGGAGTCCAGATTCGATAAATCTTGCTATCAAGGAGTACTCGGTAAAATAACATTAAATAAATTGGAATACGGCATTCCAAAAAAAAACCACATTACATTTTTTACGATATTATCGGAATCAAGTGCACGTGGAATAAGAACGTGGCACGAGAAGTTAATATGGACTCCGTGAATGGCAGAACACCAGCCTTGACACGTAAATTTGAAAAAGAATTGATTGACATTATTTTACAAATTGAAATAAATTTATTTGGATTAACTCCTCTTGATGTTAGGCGATTAGCATATCAAATAATCAAACAAATTTTTCTTTCGAATCCTTTCAACAAGGAAACACAAATTGCTGACAGAAAATGGTATTATTTGTTTATGAAACGTCATCCAGAGTTAAGTCTCCGACAATCAGAAAAGCTATAAATCGTGTCATAGATTTCAGAGAATGTCTCTCTGTCTCGCATTTCTTTGAAAAAATTGTGGATGAAAATAAACTGAACAGATATACAATTTTTAATGTAGATGAATCAGGTTTTCAAATTGTTCAGAAAAAAAATTTTTGGCAATGAAAGAGAGAAAACGTGTAGGAGCTTTGACAAGTGCAGAGAGAGGTGTTAATACAATTATCGTATGTTGTACGAATGCAGTTGGTTATTTATTCCACCAATCATTGTCATCAATGTTTAATGATCATCTTCAAAAGAATAGGCATGGATATTTCTTTGGCAAGCGGTGCCCCTGCAGTCTTGTAGAAATTTCAGAAACCGGCTACATTAATAGTGAACTTTTTCTGAAATGGTTCAAGCACTTTCTGGCACATGTACAGCTATCTAAAGAAAATAAAGTGCTTCTTCTATTAGAACATACCACGCATTCAAAAAATCTGGATGTTATCAATCTGGCACGTGAGAATGGAATGCTGCTACTACAATTGCCAGGTCATATCACCCATCGTCTCCAGCCTCTAGATGTTTCAATTTTCAAACCGTTTCGGTTCTATTACGATGAAGTAGTAGCGAAATGGCACAGAATCAATCCTCCTCCTCTGATACAGTGCCACATGTCTACTTTACTCTCTGAAGCCTATTCAAAAAAGCAACAATGAGTGGCACACCATGAATGGCTTCAAAGCTACAGGTGGCTTGTCATGTCTTCAACGACACTGAAAACTTTATTGCAGCTGATACATTAATATCGCCAGAAAATTGCCAATCATCAGAAAATGAGATTAAAGAAGAAACAGAAGGAATTAATATTTATGCTTGTTCAACTGAAAACAATCAATCAAGAAAGAAACTCAAAAACTGTCAATGAAATCTGCCCACTGTCTTGCCCAACTGTTACAAGAAACAACAAGCTGCCTCAGAAAGCGGAGAATCTAACGACAAGTCCGTACAAAAAGCAACTCGAAGAATAACAAAAGAAGAAATCACAAAGAATTGCCAGAAAAGTCGAGTTACTTCCTGGACCGTCGACTTCATTTAATTTTTTTAAAACTACAAAGTGTACTTCTAATAAGAAATCAAAATCAACGCCATCCAAACAGTTGCATATTTCTGAAACAAAGATTGAAATAAATCAAGACGATTGGTATTGCTACTTTTGTCAACAAAATTTAGTAGAAGATAAGGTGCAATGCATTTTGTATAAAAGATGGGCACATGAATCATATATATCAAAAAAAGAACTTTAAAGAATTTTATATGTGTATTACGTTTTATATGTAATTTTTACACACACAAAGATTAAGTTTTTTTTATCTATTTTTTTTTAGCTATTTCCTTGACTGATAATATTTTTTCTTCTAATTTTTCGTTCATTTCATTTAATATTACATAAAAATATAAGTATATAGTTAAAAAACGTAAAAACTTATGTTAAAATGAAAGCTACAGAGCAATGTTTTGTACAAAAGATGGGCACATGAATCACATGTACATTTTAAAAGAATTTGAGTTTAAATGTAATTTTTCAATACACGAAGTTTAGATTTTAAGTTTTTAATTTATTTTCTCTACTCTGTCCCTCCATTTCTTTCATTAATAGCATTCTCACATTTCTTACATTTTTTTACACTTTATTTCCTTTTTTATTATGTACAAATATATATTGTAAATGTATATTATAATGGAATTTGATTTTGGCAACCTATGGTGCGATTTAGGCAACGGATTTCGTAAATCGCATTATTTATAGGCATATAAAAAAAATCTTCATTTAAAATGTCACAATAATAAAAAAAATTCTGAAAAAAATTACATAAAAAAGGGAAAAGCTTTAATTTATTATGCTGTAAAAAAATTGTGAATATCCTTTTTACTTTCTAAGTTATAAGCCTTTATGTGAAAAGTGGTGCGATTTCGGCAATCTTACCTAAGTTTGCACAGTTATGCAATTCTAAATATTACGAATCAATCTCAAAATTAACACAATTAATATTAGCTACTTGAAAGATCGTAGGACGCAAATGGCTGAAAGTGTATCATTTCCTAATTTATTTCTCTTTTTATTTTCTGCTACAATGGAAAATATCCGTTCCAATATCTAAAGATGCTAAACTTTCTTTTTGTTCTTCTGTAAAAGTACGTGGTAAAATACGTCATTCGAAAAATAATTGCGTTATATCAATATTACTTATGCGTATAACGCTAAGATTTTTAAAAGTGGTTCTAATCTTATAAGAAAAAGCAATTTCAAGATCCAAAAACTCAATTGTTTAAAAAATGTGTCCTTGTAAGGCAAATACAATTTAATTGTGTTACTTACAGAACATCAACTTTTAAATGTGTTAAAAAAGAATTATTATTTTCAATCATGACAGATGTGTTATCACTTGTTATTTTGACAAGATTTTGTATGGAAATTTGAAATTCTGCAAAGCATTTCTTGAAAGTTTTACATCCAGAGACACAGTGTCTCGGTGCTAAGAAAACGCGTAGCGGGCATCTTCATGCGGAGCATCATGAATTTTCCGAGATCTATATCTCAATTCTTATATCTCAATAATGGCTATGCCGATCAAATTCTATGTATGGTCAATCGATAGCTTGTACCCAAATTGTATAATAAAAGTGCATTTATTTTTTTCCATTTGCCCCACGAGCGGAGATATTGCAACAAGTTTCAAATTTTATTTAAATTTTAAGAAACGTTATTGTCATTATTATTATTACTATTACTATTAACGTCGCCATCGTCTGCCCATGGATTACGTCGCGAACTTCAGTCGACAGATGGCGATCTCTACTTTTACTTTACTTTTTAATAACTCTTTACCAAACAACGATCGACTGCTGAAACTGTCTGATGGTCACTTAGGTATGGTCCATCTTTCTTCTCCTTAGAATGATTCCAATCTATTAAAAAATAGTTCTTGTCAAATTTCAGCTCGTTAAACATTTGAATTCCCACTATCAACATTGGTTTTTAACCCTTTGATGTACGAATTAGTTGTTGCAGTCAAATTTTTTGAAACTTCATACCTAAGAGTTTTTTGGATCGCTAATCACGAATCTGGAATCAGTTAAGTAAAATTCAATATGACGGATCCAATATGATGGACCAAGATTTAAAAAAATACTTTATTTGCCTTAAAAATTGGTATACAGAAATTTTTTGGATCGCTGATTACAAATCTGGCGTCAGTTTTGCAAAATTCAATATAGCGAATTGAATATGGTGGACCAAAATTTGAAAAATATTTCATTTATCTCGAAAATCGGTATACAGAGATCTTTTTAGCTGCAATATCCTTATTCTCGCTCTTACTATAATCGAAGCTTGCAACATTTCAATAACGTTACCGAGTGGGTAACTTATTCCGGAAATTTCATTTCAAAATTATAATCATCGATCCCAATACATCAATTCTCAAGACAAATAAAATATTTTTTTTTTGATCCGCCATGTTGGATCCGTCATTCTGAATTTCGAAAATCTGACTTCATTTTCGTAATCAACGACCCTCAAAAAAAATATATATACACACTTTTTGACATAGGTTAATCAAAATTTTTCAGGAACGATTTTTTTTTAAAGTAGGATCTTTTGCATTCAATATGTTTATACGAGGGGTGTTCAAAAAGTAAGTTTCCCTGCTCCGGGAAAAAAGCAAAACACAATTTTTAGGTTAAAGTAACATATGTATTTATTGTTTGACTTATAAACTATTTTTCTACATAGTCCCCTTGGACTTGAATACATTTTTTATATCTGTTCTGAAGCTTTGACAAACCTAGTTTATAAAAATCCGTGCCCTGTTTTTTAAAGAATAATTTAACAAAGTCTTTCACTTCATCATTTGAATTGAAGTGATGGCCACCCAAACTTTCCTTTAACTTAGGACGCTTTCGTTTAATGGCACTTTTAAGTTTATTTAGCACTTCACAGTAACGATCTGCATTTATCGTGGTACCGGATTCAAGAAAATCAATTCAAAAAACAGGGCACGGATTTTTATAAACTAGGTTTGTCAAAGCTTCAGAACAGATATAAAAAATGTATTCAAGTCCAAGGGGACTATGTAGAAAAATAGTTTATAAGTCAAACAATAAATACATATGTTACTTTAACCTAAAAATTGTGTTTTGCTTTTTTCCCGGAGCAGGGAAACTTACTTTTTGAACACCCCTCGTAATTAATTCAAGTTGCAAAATAAAAGCTTCTGTACCCAACTTGTTATTATAATATTACTCATATAACAATTTATTGCATGTGCAGAAATCTTAAGAGTGGAGTTTGAGAATCAAAAAAAAAACGAAAGAGAAAAAGATGTTGCATATATGCAACACTGTGCAGCAAAGCATATTATCTATAAAATTTAGACGATTTTTCTTTTTTCTTTTAACGTATGCCTTGCTTTTCTGCATCGTTTGAGACTTTATACAGCTCAAAGATGAATTGTTGATTAAAAAATGAAAATAAGAAGTTTAACTCCGGTATATAAACCGCTGAGAGATTCTTTTCTTCTGTCATTTGATTTTTTTCTTTAAGGCACCATTTAAACTTGTTCCAATAAATACAATATAGATAAATATGGATAAAATATTTAGTAAATATTTTAATATAAAATTGGCATTCATAGTTTGAATAAATTGGGCAGGTTCATTAGAGTACAAAATACATTCTCCTAAGGAACATAAAGAAAAATGTTGTCTATAAAATTTCATGCAATGCCTGTGACGCATTATATGTGTAGAGCAGATTGGAAGAAAACTGAAAACTTTAGACCACCAAAATCACATAAATTCAATAATCATTCGATGATTACGGAGCATAGAATTAATTACATGATTTTGATTAGGAGAATGTTGAAGTTTTTTTTTTTTTTTTTTTTTTGAGTAAACTGTTAACATACATTCATATGCAAAAGAATAGTTTTAATTTACGATCGAATACTGAAGATTTACATCACACTTATTTACAGATTTTAAAGGGTAACAGTTTTTAATTTTCGATTTATATAATACGACTTAATTGCTTTTATTTTTGATTTGTTTTCCCTTCTTTTAATATTTACCTAGTTGACTGACACATTATTTAGGATTGAAATTTATGTTATGTTTTTAACACTCTATCATAAGCATGTTACTTGTAAGAATTATTATTTAATTGATATATTTCTGCAACGATGCTTAATTTCATATATTTTTTAATTTGATCCAAAATTTTAAGATGGTTTCTTTGTATGGATGAATCACCTTTTTCTTGTTTTTTGTTTTTTTAAATTTTTAGTCAATTTATGGACAATTTAATGTTAACAGATTTTTGCAACAATAAATATATCAATAAATATCAATAAATTTATTGATGACTCAAATTAGACTCATAAGGAGGGACATATTTTGTAATTGCTGTGCAGGATTTCAAAGAGAGTTGAAACGTACAATTTATGGATTTTTGGATTCATGAAATAAAAGAGTAATAAGTATTCTTTCTTTATTATTTTGCCTACTGATTACTCCATACTCTCATTATTGGATCTTCCTGTTGGATTTGAATTTGGAGAGTCTGTATCGATATCATATTTTGAATTGGTAGATAAATAATACTTGTAAAATTTTAGATTAATAGAGTAAAAAATGTGCCGATTAATAAATCAAATTCTGTCCAAAACAATATACTTTTTAAAATTCCTTCATTGATTGTTTTTCACAATTTATATGTTACGAATTATAATGATAACTAATATAAAAATGTGTTCTTAGCTGTAAAATAAATGGAGTAAAAAAGTGCTCGTATATTTTCTTAAAAAATTAACGCAATGTCATGGCTTATTTCGAGCTACAATTAAATTAACTTTAAATTAATATAATTAACAGACTTCTTAATTTAGCCCAAATTAATTGCGACTTACAAAGCCTTCTTCAGTATTACAACGCAGAAATACAATTTTACATTAACGAATAAAGAATAACGAATACAAAATTTAAAAACCTCAATGGTGAAGTGTCAAAATATAAAAAAAATATAAAAAATATAAAATATAAAATTAAAAAAAATATAAAATTAAAAAAATATAAAAAAATTCGAATGTCAATAAGTATCCCTCCAGATGACAAAAGCTATAAACATTTGGTTATTTCAGTCAACAGTAGATCAATTATGTTCATCGATAAAATAGATTTGCCAAATTCCTCGGTTGAAATTGAGAATCCAGTTTGTCATAGACTTGTATCAAACGATTTGAGAATTCTTTAATTACGAGTATTTTATGATATTCTGTAGAACAAATAAATTTAAGATAATATATTATTAGTGTGAAAAAGAGGTACAGAATCAAATAATAACTTATAATTTATATAAAATACAGTAATCTAAACTCTCCATAAAAGATCCGGTTACTAAAGATACTGACTGTTGCTCGTTTGACAATTAACTAATGTGAAAAATTAACAATGTCTATTTTATCGATGAACATAATTGATCTACTGTTGACTGAAGTATCCAAATGTTCCTAGCTTTTTGTCATACTTATTGACGTTCGAATTTTTTATATTTTTTTTATTTTATATCCTTTTATATTTTTTTATATTTTGACACTTCACCATTGAGGGTTTTTAAATTTTATATCTGTTATTCTTTATTCGTTAATGTAGATTGTATTTTTCGTAAAGATTGTATTTTTGCGTTGTAACACTGAAGAAAGCTTTGTAAGCCGAAACGTCTATTAATTATATTAATTTAAAGTTAATTTAATTATAGCTCGAAACAAGCCATGACATTGTGTTAAAATAAATGTTCTAACTGCAATGGATTTAAAAAAGTTCCTTAAATTTTTTAACACCCGGAAACTGTGATGCCGTCGCTAATAACTCTTATTAAAAATTGTTTTTGATCTTCATCTTTTAATATTATGTTATAATATTTTGTGCTGTAATCATCAATCAATTTTATTCCCCGTTCAGCTGTGACATTGTTTGAAATCATTGCAGATGTTAGAATATTTATTTCACAGCTAAATTAACATATTTTTATATTAGTTATTGTTGTAATTTATAATATGTAAATTATGAAAAACAATCTCCGGTGAATTTTAAAATAGTATATTTTTTTAAACAGAATTTCATTTGTTAATCTGCATCATTCTTATTTTACTAATTCAAAATTTATGAGTATTATTTACTTATAAATATTGTATACAATAAACTAAAAAAAAAACCGAATGTCAGGACCGCCTAGTGGCTTATATACCAGAGTTAAACTATTAATGTTTATTTCTTAATAATTAATAATTCACCTAATTATGTTAAATAAGACGTATAAGATATTAAACAATGCGAAAAAGCAAGACATATATAAAAAAAGAAAAGTTCGCTAGGCTGATTTTTATGGAAAATACGCTTTAAAAACCTATATGGTGTAATATAAGTAAACTCAAATATTTAACGAGTAGGCACGAATTCTAGTTGTTTGATCGAGTTGAAATTTGACAGGAATTATGTTCTTGCGGATCGGAATCATTGAAGGATGCCGCGAAAAAACTTTTTCTACAAAAATAAAGATGGACCACCATATTATATATTGCATTGTACATTGCATTATATATTACGTGTACAAGCCGATCTTAGTCCTCAGTCACGTATTCTGTTTTGTTATAGTGCTTCTACTCTTTCGCGTATGTGTACAAAATGTACTTCTGCGAGAGAAGCGCTTCTACTAAATAAAAGATAAGATGAAAACAAAGAGAAATTCACAGATATGATTCAAGAAAGTGATATAATTAACTATTGCTTTCTTCTGTTCAAAATGTAAACAAATATTTTCCGGATACCAGGATAATTGTAACTACAATTTTCGAATTTAGCAAGTAAAATTGAATAATAAAAAAGGTAAACACAATAATCCTTGTGTGCTCCCCAAATCGCCTAAGATGCACCAACTTCTTTATTCGTTTTAACCGTTAAAAATGTTTTCTTCAGAGGACAATGGCTTGGGTCATTCTCAATTTGTACTTTATTGGATAATTAAAAGGTAATAGCAAGGAAGTAATTTTCAAGTTTAATTTTTTATATTCTTGTACTCAGAAAAAAAGATATATCAACTATAAATGAAACAACTATTCAAATTTATATGAATAAAGCACGTATATACAGGGTAACTATTCAAATATATATGAATAAAGCACGTATATACAGGGTGTCCTATAATTCATGGCCAAAATTTTAATAACTTGTAATAAATTTTAATAAATTTTAGTAAAATTTAAAAATAATAACATATTCCTGATTTAAAGGTAAAGTAAAAATCCTAATACCAAAATGTTGAGACTATAATAGCTTTTAAATTAATTCGTTATACATATTTAAAATAATTCTTTATACAAATTTATTATTTTTAATATTCTATAATATTTTTTCTATAATATTTTGTTATGTTGCATATATCATTATTTTCTATGTTTAAACATGATTAATGAAATATTAATGTTATTATATATTTTATTATTTCAATCTTACATGGGGTGAACATAGCGTATGAACATCCGCTTGTACTATGATGTACCGTCTCTGAGCGCACGAAATGTCAACTTTGTGATTAGTTAACTTTAACTGCTATTAATTTAAAAAATTTATAGCCCCTCAATATTTTGATATTAGAATTTTTGTTTTATTTTTAAGTCAGAAATAAATATTATTAAAATTTCGGTCACTAATTGTGGGACATCTTGTGCGTGGGTGCGTGCGTGCGTGCGTGTGTGTGCGTGTGTGTGTGTACACAGTTGAATAAATTATTTTATAGTTATTGTTATTATACATGTATAGTTATTGTTTATTGTAATTGTAAATCAGAGTTTATTATTAATTTTATTACTATTAAAATTTATTCCCAGATAGCATAAAAAAAATTCAATAATATGTCATCAATTCTGTGTTATTTTCAGATGCAAAGAATTTTTTTCAGAATTGTTTAGAAAAAGAATTTTTTTTGTGTCTGAAAATGAATTCTAAATTGATAATATATAACAATAAATTTTTAAATTAAATTTTTTTTTAATTATCTTGAACTCTCTGTGCTATCGGGATTATTAATTCTACATACAAAACTTGTACAATTGTAACTTTTATCATTTTTATATTTTTCTACTACTGTTTTTTTCTGAGTGTACAATATAAAGGAAATATACAAATAATCTTTGGAAACTAACAAATATTTGTTAGATTTTTAAGTGATCTAGATATCGTCAATCAAGTGTTGAACAGTGAATTTCTTAAAAATTTCGGATCAATTTTTTTTTAGCGAAAATATTACAACGCATCATTCCCTCTAATCGTTTAATACTGCATATCTAAATAATTAAATCTTAAATTAGGGTTAGTCCACCCTGAAACTTTAGAAAAATCAAAAATTTTTTTGCTTAAATCGATAGTTTAGGGTCTTAAAAATATAAAATTTTTTATCTGGAAGTGAAATTTCCAGTATTAACGAAGATACAGTTGATTATGTCGAGCGATTTGAGGGATTGCACAGCAATCGGTGCCACCAATAAATAATTCCGTCATTATTTGACATTATATTTAGTTATATATCTGTATTGTAGATGACACACAATTTTAATATATATAGATTATACCGGTTCAGAAATCAGTGCGTCCGTATGCTTAAATACTACGAAAAGATTGTTATTGAAATTTTAATCGCATTTTTCTCAGAAAGATGTTTTAAAAAACGATGGACACACCAGAACTACCACAAAATTAATTCAAATGCTTTGAAATTTGACTCAATTATTGTCAATTAAATTATTTAAAGAAATACCTGTGATTTTTGCGATAACTTATATACTTTTTTTGTTATCCATATTTTTATGTCGAATTTTTACGTGAAAATTGAATCTTTTTTTTACGCAAACACCATTTTCACATTTTTCAATATTTTTTAATTCTGTCAGCTATTTCTCTAGCAAATTTAATGCAGATTAAAAATAATTTTTTAATTTTTAGCTATAGCATACCTTGGATTTGTTCTACTGTCCACCGCGGATGCCTTCATCATATGCAAACCTCTAAAAAAACGTGCTGTAGCGTCATCATTTTGTTTCTTAGAATTATAATTTTTAAACATTTGGTGCATCAAAATACAAATAACATATAGATATAAAAAGAGTTTTTGTATCATGTATAGTTTTTTAATAATCACTTCTCAAAGTAAGGTGTGATTTAGAGGTCTCCAGTGTGGACTAATCACTTAAACAATTAAATCTTAGATAAAGATTTATTCAAATTAAAATCTATTTAAAGTGTGAATAAATAAATGTTTGTACTCTTGAAATTAAAAACCAACATTTTCAATCGCTCACAGCTTGAGAGTTATATTTTGAAATTTTTGTAAAAATATCTCAAAATTAACAAAATGTTGGCAGTTCAAAAGAAGTGCACTTATTGCTAATGAAGAATATTTTTACATATAAAATAAGATAAATGTACAATTTAATATAGGACAATGTAAAAAAACTGAATAAGAAAAAACTGAGTAGCAACAATGACGATACGAACGATACAAAAGATGGAACGAAGCAAATACGTTTCCGGCGTGCCTTACGCTTGACGGAGTGGAAATCATTGTGGTAGGGTGCCACATCTAACATCCTACCGTGAAAGTTTCTTGATAGAGCACGCTGGAGGAGAGAATAAATGGAAACATAGAACCTTGTGACCTTTCGATTATCGAAGACCACTCAGTCGTTGGTGACCAACATCAGCCTCTCTAATAGAACGCATATTTCCTGAGTAAAAGATAGTTCGAAATAAATATGCAAAATCTAACGACAAGAAAGTGATAAATTCGTGTTAGAAAAAAACAGTATAATGAGTTGTCACTTGATTCTCATGATCGTGTTTCGTAAAAGACAATCTCACGTTCGGTAGTCAGGGAAATAACGTAAGATCGATCGGAAAAGAAGACAAAAACAGAATGTATCAAAAGAAAAGAGAAAAAAAGAAATAAAAGAAAGAGAAATGAGAGAGAGAGAGAGAGAGAGAGAGAATAAGAAAGAAGGTGATATCTCTGATTCTCGAAACTCATTGGACAAACTTGACAAAAACTTTCCTGCCGCTTTCCTTCCTGCGCTACGGTTCCTCGATAGTTAAAAGTTTTCCTGGTGTTGATCTACTTTATCCATGCTCGGATTAATCGTGATTTCCGGTGTAAACTAAGTGACTTAAAAGAATCCTCGCGCGACAGCGTGAAAACGACGGTATAAAATGAATTGAAAACAAAAGCAGAGAAGAAGAGAACGATGACGAAGGACGAATGCAATAGGAGACTGGCGAAACGTAATCGGTCGTGTGCGCTTTGTATATTTATTCGTATCGCGGGCGGTACGTCAGCGAAACAGCACCGCTCATGCAAATAGACAACTCGGTTACACGCCTACTTGGTTGCCGCAGCAACCCTTGTAAAATTTCAAAGCCATTCTCTCTCTCTCTTTCTCTCTCTCTCTCTTTCGCGATTCCTAGGAAATTTTTATACTTAAAGTAACAAGGTACGCGCGAATTCTGAGTGTACAGCTAAAGCATGCTTTATGATTAACGTGCCTTGAATAGACGTCGGATCCGACATTACGATTCCTCTTGGAGATGTCGCTGTTCCTCAAGATACACGGAAACGTGGATAAGTGAGCAACAGCAAAACTAGCGCGATTCTTAAATGACATTCTTATCATTATTAAGCTTGATGTCAAATAAAATTTGGTGATGAACAAAATTTCGTAATGCTTTTTCAATCACCGGCCATTGAATTTCGCGGAGCAATAGAAATTTCACAAAATTTTTACGGTATAGTTTACGGCATGTTGCTTATCGCACAGTTGGTTTGTTAACACTTGGCAGAATTTTGTATTTTAATACGAAATATCACATTTCTGATTTTATTACGGACATAAGATTTTCAGCGCAAGACTTTTCAGATCACGTTGATCTAAGTTAATGTCGCTTTCTTTTTTATTTAAAAAACAATCTTTACATAATCTTATTTACTATTTATTTGCATATTACGTTCCCGATTACTAAAACATTCAACTTCATATAATATATAGGAAATAAAAAATAAATATATTTTTTACGCGAAAATTTTGCAGAAGACATTCAATATTGACCTCTTATGTAATGATAAAATCTGCAAAATTATTTTTTCAAAAATCATTTTTTTAATTTGTTACCTAATTTCTTTCTCTTGATATTATTTTATATCACATAAAAGAATAAAGTTACTTCAACTTGTGTATAACTGATAGGAAGTCAAATTTCGTTTCAGCTCATTCGACGTACAGATTTCTCGCTCTCTGTTTATTCTGGCAAACATCATGAATGAATGCTGGCGACGACAAGACAAGTATGCACACATATGTACATACGATGTGCGATAAACGATTCGAGGGTGGCACCAAGCAAAAATCAATACGGGATAATACTCGCGCCTTTCTGGATTTTATAGTTTTACTGGCAACACACACACACACACACACACACACACACACACACACACACATCCATATTTCAAATTTGTACACACACACACATCCATATTTCAAATTTGTACACACACACACATACCTTGGCTGTCCGTACTTAAATTCAACATGCCTCGAGAGTTTAGCACGGAGCTCTCTCGTACGGAAAAATAAATTCTCGACGGGTTGACGAAGGTGCGGGTCTCCGTGTAAAAGAAACGACACGAAGTGACATAAAAAGGAACGAAAGAAAGACAAGGACTAGTTGCATATGGACGGAATTAGATTAGTCGATATGCTTTCCTTGGCGGTCCTCTCTCGGTCTTCTTTCGCTTAAGAGACCGAGAGGAAGAGAGAAAGAGAAGAAGGTTGAAAAAAAGCTTGCACACGTACGCGCGTGGTGATGTTGGGGAATCCAATTAGTTGTATTTCCGCTCGAAAGAGACTCGGGGGGGGTCTATGCAAATAAATTTAGCCCGGGCCCTCCTCTCCCTCCCGTCTCCCGCCCTTTCACAGTATTTCTCTTCTCACTTTGTCTTCTTAGAAAATCCGTGGAGGGGAACTCTAATTTCTCTCATTACATTGTACCTGCTTCCTCAGGGGACCACTCGATTCTGAGACATAAACAAGAGGATTTTCCCGCGGCTGACGGCGCGCGCAATGCGTCCGGTTTGCGATAATTTCTTCTCCTGAAACGTATTTAGGATAAAGGATCCAAGATTCGGCGATGCAGAGCTGCTTTAGCCGGTAGCAGTTTTCCCTTAGCTTCCTTATTTTTCTTCGTATCGCCGAGCACGTTCTCCGATTTAATTTGACATTCATTAACGAACGCCGCAATGAAATACTACTGAGTCTGCTACATGGAAATGGCTAGAATTAACAAAGGGAATATTTCGGACATATGCCCGCGCGTTCGAGATTGCTGGTGCTAGCATCCGGGCGTGGAGAACGGAAATGCAGAACATATTCTAAGAATAATAAAATTAAATCTTTTAAATTAATCTTGATCAGTTCTTTGCAATATTGTCTCACAAATTATTCTAGTTGCTTCAGTGACAACTGAAAATTATAGCAAAGCATGCAATGGTGAATATATATACTTTTTCAGCATTTATTTTCAATTAAACTATGAAAATATAGTTAATTACGAATTGTTAAATATAATTTTTTAAATGGTAGTTAGTCAACTAATGGGAAAATAATTGGGAATGTAAATTTAAATTTAGTAATACCATCCAAAGTTGACCATAAGTACTTATTTATACACCTAATGAGTCATTTTTTAGAAAAACTATAACAATATTTGTCAATAGTGTTCAATTAAAAATTGTCAAAGTTATTCTCTTATCTGAATTACAAAATTCATACTTGCAGAATCATTAAGCAATAAGAAGGTACATCTTTACTTTTAAAGAAAATAATTTTTTTCGAATTATTGTCGCGGCATTCCTCAAAATAGTTCCAATCAAAAAATAATTCTTGCATTTTAGCTCCATCGAAACCCGCGCCGATAGCTCGTTAAACATTTGAGTTGCCCCATATTACACTATAAACCTATATATACTATTATACTTTTAAAGCGTATTTTCCACAAAAAAACGGTCTAAAAAAACTTTTCTTTTTTTAAATATATATGTATCTTGCTTTTCTATATCATTTGAGACATTATACATCCCATTTACTATTAAATACCGCGGAAAGTTCGAGTCGTTTTTTCAAGAGATGTTTATAGGGGAAAAACGAAACGAATTTTCCGTGGTACCTAATACAATTAGGTGAATTGTTAATGGTTAAGAGATAAAAACAAATAATTTAACTTCGGTATATATGTCGCTGGGTAGTTCTTTTCTGACATTTGATTTTCCTTATTAGGACACCATCTAAAATTATACCAATGTATACAATATAGGTAATTATAAATAAAATTTTAGATTAATAGAGTAGGAATGATGCTGACTAACAGATGAAATTCTGTCTGAGAAAATATACTTTTTTAAAATTCCTCTTCATTGATTGTTTTTTACAATTTATATATTATAAATTACAACAATAACTAACTAATACAAAAATATGTGAACTTAATTGTAAAATAAATGTTTTAACTGCAATGATTTCAAATAATGACACAGCAGAATGAGGAATATAGCTAATTACCGATTACAACACTATTAGAGGAAAGCTCCCTATTATGAGATAGGCGCCTATGAGATAGTGGCGTTTTTGCTAAATTAATAAACGCTACCTATTAGTTCCACCATAAATTTATTGCTTTTGAATTGAAAATTATTTAGTAGAAAATTCATTATTAGATCATGCCTGTAGTCATTGTAAAACAAGATTTTAAAATTTGAATGTCTTCAAGTTTCATTGAGATGAGCCCTTAAATCTTGTTTATTACTTAATAAATAAATATTTGGCAATAAATTCTTCATGTAGTGATAGAGTAAGATCATAATAATAGAAAAATACGGGATATGTTGAATTGTTTAATTACAGAAGTTAGATTTAATAATCATAAAATGCGTGGAAATCGTAATGAGATACCCAGGATATTTCTAATATGAAATAACCCATGTTCCTATGTTATAGTGAAAATTGTTGCTAAAGTATAAATGTTATTGTACAATAATAAAAAAGGCAACCGGAATGAATGTCGAGTGCCTTTTCTACTATGCTTTATTACTACCTAAAGACGAGTTTTGGATGCAATCTATCGCATGCTCATTTTTCACGCTGGCTATGTTTGTTTGTATTTTAGAAACATTAAATAAAGTTTTTTAATTGCAATACTGATATACTTTGCGTTTTACTATCAATTTCTCGGAGTATCTCATATTAGGAGCACAATTTTTTGACTTTGCGATTTGCTCACTTTTTACATTTCTTTAATTTCCAAAAAAAAAATGAAATTTGAATTAAATTTTATAAAACATTATCTTATAGCTTATTAAATTCCCTTCTTATTATTTTTTTAAATTCTGCCCATAGACTTCTAGCATTTATCCAAAATGAACTCGGTATCTCATAATAGGAGCCTTTCCTTTATAATAAAGGATGAGGATCAAAAACAATTTTTATTAAAAGTTGTTAGCGACTGTCGCAAACAGTTTCTGAATGCTAAAACAGGAATTTAGAAACCATTACAGTGAAAAGTTAGAAAATTGATTTTACAGCTAAGTTAATATTTTTAGTTATCGTTGTAATTTATACTACAATATTAGCTCAGGAAAATTAAATTTTTTTACATTTTAGAGGAAAAATTGCCATAAAAGATTTGTTTTCGGGAAATTGGTTAAAATGACGTATTATACAATCTATTAAAAGTCCTGATTGCCAGTGCACTTGGAAAACTTTCAAAAAACTGATTAATAATTCGGTTTTCAAAAATCTCAGAAAGCATTATCATTTTATAAAATGAATCATTTTATCAAAATGAAGGTCATTATCAAAAAGAAAGCTGATAAAATTACGAATAATTTCATTTCCTTTTTGAAGTTGAGGTTTTTCTGTTTACCCATGCCCCGATGGCACGGATTAAAATTATTCAAAAAAATCTGAAAAAAATATAGTATTATTTTTTTGAGATATTGGACACTTTAGATGTTGACTCGATTAAATTTAAAAAATCGTTAAAATAACCATCCTAGTGTACGATATGATGCACCGCGTACAACGAAAATCGCGTGCCGCATGACGCAAACTGATTCCAGGATCATTGTGGAATATGTTAAAAATTTTTTCTTCACGACGAACATGACGGCGCATTGGCCGACCAATAATTTTTTGATCGTGGATGAGACATCCTGTTTCTCGTAGTCGTTGCATTATTATACTTAAAATTTGGTACGATCTTGGATGTCGCGCACGTCTCGGAAATCTTTCCGCGTAAATTTGTGCCGCGGCAAACGCATTTTCTCCTGCTAAACCGTATGCAATTACTATGTATACTCGGTATACTCTCGTAATATATTTAATCCTCATTGTAATCAACCAGTGCGCCGTCGTATTCGTCGCGAAGAAGAAATTCTTAACGCATTTTACGATAATTTAGGACTTAGTTTCGGCACGTGATTTTCACATATCATGAATGGTGCATCACGTTATATGCGAATGGATTGCATCCGTATCATTACCAGCATGTGCAAAAACTATTGCCGGGAGATGCACAACAGCGGGTTAATTTTTGTACAGGTATTGTCGTCATCGATTTTTTATATTCGTGCTACTTTTAGCGTATAGTAATCGCCAGTAAAATATGTATAGGCTTCTTTGCACAATATCGGCATAATGCAGATTTCTCTGATTTAATTTTATGTACCGACGAAGCTACATTTAATCCGAACGGCGTTTTTACGAGGGGTGTTCAAAAAGTAAGTTTCCCTGCTCCGGGAAAAAGCAAAACACAATTTTTAGGTTAAAGTAACATATATATTTATTGTTTGACTTATAAACTATTTTTCTACATAGTCCCCTTGGACTTGAATACATTTTTTATATCTGTTCTGAAGCTTTGACAAACCTAGTTTATAAAAATCCGTGCCCTGTTTTTTAAAGAATAATTTAACAAAGTCTTTCACTTCATCATTTGAATTGAAGTGATGGCCACCCAAACTTTCCTTTAACTTAGGAAAAAGATAAAAGTCACTTGGTGCGAGATCTGGAGAGTAGGGTGGGTGATCAAAAATTTCCCATTTGAATTTTTCCAGTAAGGTTTGTGTTTTTTTTGCTGAATGAGGCCGTGCATTGTCGTGAAAAATTCAAATGGGAAATTTTTGATCACCCACCCTACTCTCCAGATCTCGCACCAAGTGACTTTTATCTTTTTCCTAAGTTAAAGGAAAGTTTGGGTGGCCATCACTTCAATTCAAATGATGAAGTGAAAGACTTTGTTAAATTATTCTTTAAAAAACAGGGCACGGATTTTTATAAACTAGGTTTGTCAAAGCTTCAGAACAGATATAAAAAATGTATTCAAGTCCAAGGGGACTATGTAGAAAAATAGTTTATAAGTCAAACAATAAATACATATATTACTTTAACCTAAAAATTGTGTTTTGCTTTTTTCCCGGAGCAGGGAAACTTACTTTTTGAACACCCCTCGTAATTCGCAAAATTATTTGTATTGGGCAGAGGAAAATCCTCACGTTATTCGCGAAGATGCGTTTCAGTATAAGTGGTCCATAAATGTATAGGCAGGAGTGATCGCGAACCAAGTGATAAATATTAATCGTAGGAAAGTTAAATAATTTCCTTCTTTGCAAAATGTAAATATTTTCGACAATAATTTTCAGATCAGTTTTTTCTCCCGCCGCGTTTAACGGCGAGATTTACGCGGACTTCATAGAAAACGAATTACCTGTGCTTCTCGCGAATGTGCCCCTTCACGTGCGAGCACAGATAATTTATCATCTTGACGCATTTTGAGCTCCTGCGCATTTTTATCGACAGGTTCGCGACATTTTAAACACGCGTTATCCCGATAGATGAGTAGATCGGGGAGACCCTATCGCCTGGCCACCACTGTCGCCAGATATGAATGTCCTCGACTTTTTTGTCTGAGGCTATATTAAAGATTTAGTCGAACGTCGATTTAGTCAGCGTAATGCTACAGAAGATGAGATTCGTGAAGCCATCATTATGGCCTTTGAGACTATTACGCCGGAAATGGCGCACCGTGCAACGCGTAGTATTGTTTATAGGGCCGAACTTTGTATACGAGAGGGAGGACGACATTTTGAACAATTTTTTTTTGCATTAAAGTATGAGAGGATTAGGTCTATTGGAGAAATCATTATAAAAAAAACGCACCATGCTATCTACCTCAAGGTGGTGTGGAAATGATAGCACTCTGTCATTTTCTTACCACGGAGAGGACGAAAGAAAGTTATTTTTTGGTACGCGATCCTCCATGTAAACGCACCGTCTCGCTGCTCATACATATACGCATGCATTCACGAACGCACGTATGACACATATACATACAGACAAAAATAATTTTTATATCGTTCGAAGATTCCATTTTGATAAAAAAGACATGGAATAATCAAAGCTCAAAATTCAGTGCCATTCGCGACTTGCGTCTAGCGACGGCCATAAACAATGCACCTAGCGATGACGAACGCGCGTCTCACCGCGATAGACAGTCTTATTCTGTCGCGCGCTTGAATTTGGAGGTAGGCTGGGCAAATTTAACTATTTTCATAAGTTAATAACTCGTTAATCATTGCGACGATTGTAAAATGGTAGAAGACTTTTCTTCTCAGTTTAGTCTATTCTGCTTCTGTGCGAGAGATTTTTTATTAATTATCAATCACACCCTGTGTGCGCGCGCGCGCGCGTGTGTGTGTGTGTGTGTGTGTGTGTGTGTGTACACACTTTCAACTACGCTCCATACGTAGTAGTCCAAGAGATTTAAATCTGAACTGTTGGGAGGCCAGAATTCCTTGGACCAAAACATATCGACGTTGTCTGAGAGCCAATTTTAAATCAAATGACCCGTATGAGCCGGTGCACCGTTCTGCTAAAAAACATATGGCCTTCCAGACGCCACAGTTTCCATCCACGGCTTCACTACATCCATCAGAACATGTAACGATTGCCCTGGGTCATTCCAAATCAGCGCTTGACCCCTTTCAACAACTGCGGGGGTCCTCGTAGTGCGTTCTTTCGAATGACTCTTCCTCGCTGGCATATTGGATTGTTCTAAAGCCATATATTTTGCGTCATAAACGGTTGATCTCGGGTATCCAAAGAATCGAATTATTTCTGTTGCTGAGCGCCTAGCACGAAGGCCTTTGATGATTGCGGCTCTTCGATTATACTCCGCACTTAGTTTCAATATCGCGGCCATTTTGAGAATATGACTGTTTACTAGAAGCATCAGACTTTCTCAGATGTCAACCTCTGGCGGAGGCACGATATAGCGGAAAATTTAAATTGAAATTTGTTCGGATTTTGGTGATGCACCT
>JAANIC010003864.1:138965-166364 GCA_017607545.1 Acromyrmex charruanus | reverse complement strand
GAACGTGACCTAGACGTCAGTCTGAAAAAAGGGCGCGCTCTGATTGATCGAGGAGTGAAGAGTAGGGATAATAGGATAATTAAAGGATGTGTTCTGATTGGTTCACTCTATACTTGATAAAGATCTGATTGGTTCGCACCGTATCTACCTACGAAGTGATTGGAGAAGGAAGGTCGTAGAGGACCTCAGACAAAATTGAAGGTAAAATCCGAAAAAATGGTGAGTAGAGATTGGGACTGTAACATTTTTTATCATGATGGCGAAGTACGATCGGGGCATGAACAGCGGTTTTATGACAGTCATTTTTTTTATTTGGCGCGACACAATGTCTCCGATGTGTTGTTCGATGTCTCCGGCGTTTTAGTGAATGTTTTTTTATTTATGAGAGATGAGATCTTACACGAAAATTTGTGAGTCTAGAAGAGTCTTACTTTTGCTAGGAAGAATGAGGGAGGTAAAACAGGAACGAACATGTTCAACTGATGCGACGCGTCGTCTCCTGTGTGACTCACTCATTTGAGCGAGAGTATAATTTTTATGATGTATGAAAAGGATTTTATGAATTTGTATTGTACTTTTTGTACTCTATTTGAAAATTGTATGTTATACATATAACAACGAAAATATGTAGAGAAAAAAATTGGTTATTGGAGGATACGAGTGATTAAGAAACAAAGGTTTATGTTATACGAAAATGTATTTATTGATATAAATTCTTTTTTTTTCAAAGAAGAAGAAATACACAGTTCGCATGAAAATAAAGTAAAAAAAGTTTTTAGAAAAATTAAGCCAAAGATTCTCGCTTCGAGAAAATTATATGAAAAATCTTTATATGTTAATGAAGTTAATTCCAAAAATATTATATTAAAATAAATATCAAGAAAAGTTAAGTCGTTCATTTGTGTACGTACATTGCGCTCTATATTTTCGTAATTACTTCGTAACGTTAATTTATAATTTCCTGATTAATAAAACTTGCAAGTAGTTTTAGTTCGATTTCTTGAATTAAATATAGAGCACACTTGTTATCAGATAAATATTATAGAATAACAATTTTAATTGTTTTAAATGCGCATCAACGCACTTTACAATGCTTTGCAGTCCAAAGAAAGTAATTTTCTCTATTATAATTGCCGCTACGTAGGTTCTTCGTTTCTTTGCCGGTGGAGTTGAATCGTGCGCGTCCTCTTCTTTTCGAAGATTTCCGTTGGAATTTTCCTCTTCTTCTTTATATAGCAATATTGATTTTGTAAGATGTGATAAAGTTGATGGTGATATGTTTTATAACAACAAAATTAGATTTCATTCTGTTGTCGCTGCTTAAATACTCGTTCATGAGTCTCATGTGATTTTGAAACTGTTGCCAGCAGTCGGTGTCGAAATAATCAATTAATTCGCAAAGATGTAGCGAAACGCTCGATTTTGCAAATAAACAACACAGACATTTGTGTTTTCCCCGTTCGCTCGTAGTGACACGCGTACATCAAGAGCGTGGACAACTGCGTACGGGAGAACTGCAAGAAAGAATCCGTAAGATACTAGCGTTCTTCGTTACAGTGTAAGCTGGCCAAAGAATTAACGAAATCCGCTGGTATCACGATTCCCGAAGAAGGTTATGGAATTCGCGAAATTGAACAATTCCAACGGATTCTTGCTTCAAAAAATATTGCAATTATGATATATAATTTTAGTACTTTCGATCGAGACGAGAATCCAATGTACGATGGCTGCGCGTTACTTTCCTTCCTAAGTCGCGAACCCTCGCGACATCTGTCGTTTAAATATAATGTATTATGAGGATTCGCGACATTATAATCCTATATTAAATTTAAAAGCCGCCTCCGATTCTCGCGGAGGATATTGCGTAGCGTGCAACGTGGGCTTTCGTAACGACAGAGATCATCGATGCAAAAAATGCCCACTCTGCTACGCCACCCCATCTTGCGAACGCCCCGACATTGAATTGATTAAGTGCGATTCATGCATTCGCGTCTTCTTCGGGCGTCTGTGTTTCGAACGTCATCGAGTGCAGAGATTATATAATCAATCCCTCAAGCGTTTGTGAATCTATTAAAATTTGCAACGGATGATTGGTTAATTCAAAATTGCGACACGATTACGACATGGTTTATTGCTAAACTTGTCGTTCGTTACAGTCTTCGAATCATTTGTGTTACATGCGGCCTTTTTGTCGTAAAGCTTCAGTAGAAAACCTTGGAGAGGGTATGAGTACTATAGTATCGCGAGAAGAAAATCCGCAAACAAATACGAATGACGTCGAAGACACGGACGAGTGTGTTAAAAAAAAAATCGCGTCGCATTCGTGTTTCATGATTTCGAAACGCGAAAAGACGAGACGCTCGAAAGAACGGAGAACGTAAGAATTCATTCCAACTCTCTGCGTCGCCCAACAAATTCGTGCGCAGGAATAGAGGCCATGTAATTGCGATGTCGTTGGCTTGGAGTGTGCGAATTCATATTTAATAGAGATCCTGTAAAAGAGTTTGTCGATTTTTGTCGCGACGCGATCATCTAAATATTTTTAAAAAATCATCTGTATCGCGCATAATGCTAAATTATTTGACGCTCTGTTTATTTTAAAGTACCTTGTTAAAAAGTCAGGAAAAACGAAAGAACTTCGAGTGATTTGAACGGGAAATTATCGTTATGATGAAAATTATTATTATGACGATTGGTCGTACAAAATTTATTGATAGTTCCAATTATATGTGTTCGAGATGCATCTCGAAAATCAGTTTTTGTAGATTCGGTGTACGTGCGACAGACGGATTGGAAGCTTCTAGAAAACTTTCAAAGGTTTCTAGAAGCTTCCAAAAAAAACATAAACTTGACAATCACCTCGTCAATAAAGGCAAAAAATGTAATCAACCCGCATATCGTACGTACACAAATCCCAACCGCCAAAACGAAGTCAGATTAGTCACAGCGCACGCGCGCTCGCGTGACGCGAAACACACCGACACCCCAATCAGGATTCCTGATTTGGTGGGCGCGCATGGCAATAACATACCGCTTGGCCGTCGCGGCCGAGAATTGCCAATCGCGACCCGAATCATGGAAGTCACCTCGAGTTTTATAATTTTCTAGAATCTCATAGGCGATTAAAAAGAAAGTCTTCGTTCTATCAAAGGAATAAAAGGCCGAATCAATCTGTGATCACCTTCTTCTTCATCTTTTTTCGGTCAAGTAAACGCTTCTTCGCTTTTTCCGATTAAAGTGAACACTCTGAAAAAAGTACAATCGCCTGTGAGGCGCTCCGTCGCCAGAAAACCGCCGCGTTTGATTCGTGATCAAGAAGTCGCGTAAATCGAACTGTAATTCAAACGCCTTTTTGCTCAAATTTTTCTCGCTGTCGTTCTCGCTTTAACTCGCTCTCGAACAATATGCCTATGGGCATAATATATTTATCCAATTTACCCAAGGCTTTTGGGCTGCGGGATACTTTGGGTAAAGGTTTTTTTCGTTATTTGTTTAATACGATGCAAAATCAAAATTATATTGGACCAATATTTGACGCTCGATATTATCTGCCCGAACAAATGAAACCCGACAACACGAGTGTTTTATGGTTTGGCACGAGAATATGTCGCGATCGAATTTCGTCTTTGATTTTAAACAAGAAATAGTAAAATATTGTCAGAATGACATAGATATCCTTCGACATGCCGTTCAGAAAAATCTTTTTAGAACGCGGAGAACGTGTGTCTATTCTTAGAATGCACGACTATCGCTTCCACGATATTGTATAAAAGTTTTTCGCAAAAACTACGTATGCGAGAAAGAAATAGGAATTTCTTTATTTATTCCTGTCGTTAATTTATTATTATAATTTGTACTTGCTAACAGAAACATGTTCGTTCCTTATGCATACACACAGGAGGAACACATTGGTGTCAACTACAATCGTTTGTTTGGTTTTCTTTCAATTTGGAGCGAGTTTTATAGTTGATACTGCGTCCGAAAACGAAATTTATTTAATTTCTATATATTTTATCTACGTAACATTTCTATTTTTATCTTGTAGTCACATTGAAAATGATCCAACAGAGATCGAAACGTTTGTTTTTGTTCACTTGCTGACTCAAATTATATTTTACGTTTTTTAATTTAATGACATGTTTTATTTCATTTTTTAACTATTTAATGCAGATTGTTATTTTATGTTGATTGTTTTAGGCTCGTAGCCCTTTGTTCTTTTTAATTATTTTAATTTATTGAGCTTTATTATTTTTATAATTGAAATAGAAATTATTCCGGATGGATAGATACGAGTATAAAGACAATCACTCGTACAAAGCACTATAGTGGTTAGTGTAGATGGAGCGTGACATCCTATGATCCATGCAGGGCGAGGCCGCGAATATTGAATTGCCGGTACGCCCGTCGACGGATATTTTGAAGTCGAATCAGTGAACGAGAAGTTACGTTACGTGTTACAATTTCATGGTTGTTTTTGGCACGGTTGTCCCAACTGTTACCAAATCAATCATGAAAGGAAACTTACGTTCGGGGCATCGAACTCTCGTAATGACATGGAGTCTTTAACAATATGAATATAGGGTGATAGAGAAATGGGAGTGTGAATTTGCACAAGAGATGCACAATTTTCTTGAAAATCATCCGATGCTAATTAACCCTCCTCTCGACCCTCGCGACGCATTCTTTGGCGACCGTACGGAAAATATCGTAACCCGATACGAAATTACGAGCACGGAGAAAATACGTTATGTGGACATGTGTTTTCTGTATCCGTATTGAAAATGTATTGAAAACGGGTACTTTTCCGTTAGACTAACCTACGATTTATATCAGAGAACAATGTTCGAAATTAATTGGCGTAGCTTCGAATTTTAATTTTAATTCTGTCGAGGGTATCATTCGGTGCACAGTATTTCCTCCACACGATCCCTTTCACCCCGTATCGCGTACATGGCAAATTGTTATTCGGGCTGTGTCGTAGTTGCTGCGAAACATTCTCGCAGGCTAAATGCACTCACGCTCTCCTCGCCGATCTTGAATTCGTAGGTACATGGATCCTGCGAATTGCGCAAAGCTCTCGAGAAAGGTTATTTCATGATGAGTGTGAGCGAAATATGGCATTTTAGAGTCACACGGTTCGATCCTTGTACGAGGCAAGGTGATTTGTTGTTGCAAGGTGATGGCGAATATATCAACAGTTTTTTAAAATTAAAGCAAGAAGGTTGCGGATGGCAGAGCAAATGCTTGGACGAGAGTAAGGAACAATACCTTCGGGAATACGAAGAAACTAAGGGTATTGTTCTCGATAGAAATAATATCGACTGAAATCCTAGTTTCGAAATCCTGGACGTTCGGTCGCAAAACTCTGCTTGAATTCTTTCTGGGATAAATTCGGCCAACAAACCAATTTGCCTAACACAGAGGTCGTAAAAAAATACGAACGTTTGGCAACGTTGCTCACGAGTTCAGAGCACGAATGACGAGATAATATATGTTTCGTGGCGGCTACGCGAAAAGACGGCCGCGCTTTCTCCCCAAACCAACCCTGTAATCGCGGCATGGACGATGTCACAAGCACGACTAATATTATACGAATATCTAAAGAAATTAGATAGTTGCGTTTTATATTGTGATACAGACTCGTGTATTTATGTAAGCAGAGGCGAATCGAGCGAATACCAGCCGCGTATGGGGAATTTTCTGGGATATGACGGACGAACTCGAGAGCTGCGGACAGAGCGGTTTTATCGAGTCGTTCGTGTCCGGGGGCCCGAAATTCTACGCGTACGTCATTCATATACCGGAAGGTAGCAGACACGAAATTTGTAAAATAAAAGGAATAACATTAAGTTATAAGAACTCTCGAATTATAAATTTTAATAGTATTAGGAAATTAATAATGGATAATGAGAGAGAAAGGCGCGATAAAGAAAAAGAAGAAGAAACGAGAGGGACAGCGATAAATTTGTGTTTTAGCGCAATCCGACGTACGGCGTTTCACGAAATCGTAACGCGAAACGAAATAAAGACGTGCGCGCCGATTTGGTAAAACGTAAATTTATTAATAATCGCTATTCTTTTGCATACGATTTCAGGGGAGAATAACGACTTCTTTTTCTTTTTCTTTCTTTCACTTATATTTTAAGTTCGCGAGTTTTCCGCCTATTTACAGTATTTAAGTATTATGTAAGAAAAAAATTTGAATTTAAGAGTTCTTTGTAAATAATAAAATATAGATATCTCTATTTTGCAAAAAAAACATTTTTATTAGAATTTTATTAAATGATTTAATGTAAAAATGCAAAAATATAATATAAAAATGTAAATATTTAATTGTAATATAAAAATGTAAATATTGTTTCTGAATAATTGAATTTTTGTATAAGAGTTAGCAAAATATAATCGACATAAACAAATTAAAATTATATATATTTCCTTTTTATCCTTTCTTTAAAAAAAAAATCAAATAAAAAATATTTTATACTTGAAGAAAACAATAAGAAATGATTTATTATATAATTCTAACTAACCTTTTCTATTTTTCTACGAAAGCTTTTCCCTCGCTGCGGCATCGCGGTAGTGGCATCAGCAAGCTTATCGGCAGCGATATCACGCGCTCACTGAACGATAGAAATATACGCTGCCTCTTTGACGCGCGAAGATAAGCTTATGCGCGTCGCACTGCGGCGAGATCAACTTTTCACCAGCCGCGGTGCTCTTCACTGACAAGCGAAGGTACGCTCACGCGAGGGTACGCTGACGCGAGCGCTTGTTCGCCGCGTGAAGAGAGGGGCTTGCCGTCGCGTTGATCAGCTTATCCTTCCGCCCTCCTAAAATTATTTCCTTTCGCATATTCTAGAAATCAAGTGACGTTTTTGTTTTTGCTTTTGAAGTTGCGCACGGAGATCGATCGTTCATTTCGTAAAATGGAAAAAAATGCGGAAATATTCTTAAATGATCGTATGTGGACCTATCGATTGCGGGAAGACGATCTTTGTGAAGGCTTTTCTCCGGTATTTATCTCTCATGTCCGATGTGCATTTCGAGAGAGTTTTGTTTTATTACGCGGAATGACAAGAAGCCTATCGTCAATTACAATACGATTACACGAATAAAAGAATTCAAAGAACAGCGTTGGGGACAGCAATACTAAAACGACAAAAAAGAATATAATTGAATTTCGCGAGGGATTACCCCGTCCGGAAGATTACTCGAACGATCCGCTTTCCCCGAAATTAGTGATAATCGACGATCTTATGAGAGAATCGTCGTCGTGCGACGAGATTGAGAATCGTCTTTTTACCAAAGACAGTCACAAGAATCTCAGTATTATTCTTATCTCGCAAAATCTATTTCATCAGGGGCGTGGTCAACGCGATATATCGCTCAACGCGAATCATATCGTCATTTTCAAAAATCACGCTCAAATTCAATCAAAAATAAATTTTTCAATCAGAATAAATTTTTAATTAACATAGTGAAAGTTAGAATGAGACTCATACGTTCGAAAGATTCATTTTGTCTTATGGACAGTAAAACGATACCAAATATAAGCATTCTTAATGCCAGTCTACTCGTAAAAAGAGCAAAAATAAGCTCGGATGTGCTACTCGCATACGCTAAAATGCTGAGTAAAGCTATCGCCAAGTAACTCTGAGAGTCAAAGTTTAAAACATTCACACGCTAGCGTCGTAGAGGAATCAATAGACAATACTCGGACAGCTGCCGAAACGAATAATAGTCGGTTTTGTCGATAACAAGGCGTTTAACGACGATAGAAAATTGAACCCGTTTAATTTCAAAAATTACGGAATAAATTTCTTTTCGCTGTACGCCGATGCAAATTCCCAATAGATACAACCACATTTTTCGAACGAGCTGCTCTACGTTGAAGCATATCACACATTATTCTCGAAAATCGGCATTCACTTTCTGAACGAGATTAATTCTATAAGTAGAGACGATTACGCCAACGGCTACACTCTTTTCGCTTTTGATCTTACTCTAGATCTATCCGCTAATTGCGCAGGACATTGGAATCTTGTAAAACACTTAAGAAGCTTACGATTAGAAGTGAGATTCGAAAAAGCTTTTTCTGTGATTAGTAATTGTATCATCTATGCTGAGTTTGATAACGTTTTAGAAATCGACTCCTTGCGTAAAGTCATTGTCGACTTTTCCGATTAGCCCTATGGCTTTCGCGAGAAAATTATTTTCTCCCACTACACATTTTCTTGCTCATCTAATTGAGCGCAAGACGATAAAAAAGCTTCAGTCTTGTTCGCGACACTGACGCCAACATTTCGTGATGTAAAAGAGTAGCGAAAATTCAAATATCATAATGGATATAGTCGATATACAAGGTTTTCGCGATGTCGAAGAAAACTTTATTCCGAAAGAAGTCGCGGTTCGAATGATTAATACGACGATAACCGGACACTGGATTATGATGTCACTTTGTCCATTTGACAATTTACCCGAGAGAGTAATACGTGAAAACAACTGGCTTACACGAAATTATCTTGGAATCGAATGGTTCGATGGAGACGTCAATCTAAAAAACTTTACGATACATCTACATGACATTACACACACGCTACATCATATCAAAGGACAAGAGAAGACACGTTATCTGAGTAATCTACTTTTTAGAAACGTATATAATCTAGAAGGAATTTCTCCGGCTTTCAAAAATCTACCATATTTCGAAGATCGTGGACAACGCTACATCACGGATTTCGAATCAACATCGAATCACATTGCGTCTTACGTAACGCTTACAAATTGAAACGTTGGCTAACTATACGAAATAATAGCAATTCAAGTTACGATAATCTTCCCTCAGAAAATTGGAGCGAGAGCGATTTCGAGAGCGAAAAAACAGTGGGAATTTTTCAATTCAATTTAAAAATCAGAAACATGATATTATTCGCAACATTGAAGTGTGGAGGAAAAATATCTTGACAGAAAAAACGAACCAGAGTGAGGACAAACAAGCGACAGACGAGGAGAAAAAAGATCTTCCAAAATTTGACTCATCGACTAATAGAGATAAAGCTAACACTAGCGTCTCACAAACGTCAACCATTTTTGGAAGCTCCACATCGCACATGCCGGCAAAAGAGGTACATTTTGAATTTACGCAAACATTTCCTCTCTCACGCTCTTCGACGACGAGAAATGAATTCGCTTGAAGTTTTAAACGCATTACATCATCTCAGTGTCCGACATGCAAGGGTCTATCCTGCCGATTGACTGCCGAAGGTATGAACGAGGTCGACTGCCATTGTCTCTAACACGGACGATCACGATTGACCTGGCCTACACTGGGTCGCCTTCTATATCGATGAACACGGAACAGGAACATTTCGATAGTTATGGCTTGCCCTAAAATTCTCCTTACGACTTCGACGAAACTCCATCATCGTTGGAATACAACAACGCTGCAAGGAATACTTTCTCAAACTTGTGGACAATACTTCTGTGTATTTCTACATTTCATATGTAATGGCTATAATAGCCATCTTAGCCAGTTTCTCCATCTATTTATCTCTGATTGTAAGCGAAATGATCAATTGATCGCACAGTTATTTCATAAAATTTGTTTTCATTGTAAACATAAATTCGTAAATTCTCATGTTGTATGCCATCATTCAGACGTGTACTTTTTTAAAAAAATAAAATAATTACTTCATATAATATCTTTTTTAAATAAACATTTAAATAAACTTTGAACTTGTAAATATTATCTGTTTCTTACTCCTATCCCACCCTCATTTACAATAGATACATTTTCTCTCATATTACTTAGATAATGTACATTAAATACATAAAATATAGAAAGAATTTTTTAAAAATAATGCTCGAATACGTCGCGCCAGTTGAATATGCTCGTTCTTGTTTTACCTCTTCCTTTTCTTCCGAACAAAAGTAAGAGCAGACTAGACTCGCAAATTTTAATATACGATCTTATCTCTCATAAATAAAAAAACATTCACTAAAAAAAACGCCAACACGTAGCAAATGTTGTGCCGCGCCAACAAAAAAAATGACCGTCATAAAACCGCTCGCTATTCATGTTCGTACTCTGCGACAAAAAATGTTACAATTCCAATCTCCACTTATCTTTTTTTCGGACTTTACCCTCCATTTTGTCAGAGATCCTCTACCATCCTCTTTCTCCAATCACCTCGGTTTGGTACGATGCGAACCAATCAGATCTTTGTCAAGTCTAGGGCGAATCAATCAGAACACACCATTTAATTACCCTATTACCCCTACCCTTCATTCCTCGACCAATTAGAGCGCGCCCTTTTTCCAGACGGATCTAGGCCATGCCCACGGCGCTGGAAGAAGACGTGGAAAGGGTTTGTTTTGGCTGCCCATATACTTGTTCACACACACACACACATACACACACACACACACACACACACACACACACGCACGCACACGCATACACACGCACACACACACATACATACATACAATATATATATATATGTATATATATATATATTGGGTATGGGAATAAGTTTCCGCCCATTGCAGAAAGATGTCGTTAGTAGCATTGCTCGTGTGTTTGATAGAACGGCAAGACATGTTTTTGAAATTTGTGTGTCCAAACTTTTGAGCCCAATAGATGGCATTCGTTCGAAGCGTAACAAAGAGTAACTTTTTTTGCGTTGAAGATGTCGGAATTTATTCCAAAAAAGCAACATTTGCGGGAAGTTTTAGTCCATTATTTTATTTTAAAGAAAAGTGCTGCGGAAACGCATCGTTTGCTCGTAGATATTTACGGTGAGCATGCTCCATCGAAAACTAGTTGTAAAGAATGGTTTCGGCGATTCAACAGTGGTGATTTTGACGTGCGTGACAAAGAACGCGAAGGTGCACCGAAAAAATTTGAAGATGCAGAATTGCAAGCATTACTCGAAGAAGATTCGTGTTTATCGCTCGATAGGTTGGCAAAAGAGTTAAATGTTGATAGATCCACTGTTGGAAAACGTCTACACGCAATGGGAATGGTGCAAAAAGAAGGAAATTGGGTGCCATACAAATTGAAAGAGAGAGACATGGAAAGACGTTTGGTCATCTGCGAGATGCTTCGTCAATGACAACAAAGGAAGGGTTTTCTACATCGTATCGTAACTGGCGATGAAAAATGGATCTACTACGATAACCCTAAACGCTTGAAGGCATGGGTGATGCCAGGTGAACCAGGTCCATCAACGCCAAAACGAAATATCCATGCTTCGAAGATTATGTTGTGCATCTGGTGGGATCAAAGAGGTATTATATATTATGAGCTGCTCAAACCGTCCGAAACCATCACTGGCGATCGTTATCGGCTACAACTGATACGTTTAAACCAAGCTTTGAAAGAAAAACGACCGGAATGGGACAATAGGCACAACAAGCTGATTCTGTTACATGACAACGCTAGGCCACACGTTGCAAAACCGGTCAAGAAATACTTGGAAGGAGTAAAGTGGGAAATTCTGCCCCATTCGCCGTATTCACCGGACATTGTCCCTTCAGATTTCCATTTGTTCCGATCCATGCAGTTCGGCCCTTTCTGGAGAACGATTCAATTCTTATGAAGGTATCAAAAAATGACTTGATGAATGGATAGCTTCAAAAGAACCAGATTTTTTCATTCGAGGAATTTATTACCGGAAAGGTGGGAGAAAGTTGTCGCTTCCGAAGGAGTATACTTTGAATAAACTCACTTATATAGATTTGTTTAAATAAATATAATACATCTTTTTCATTTAAAAAGGACGGAAACTTATTCCCATACCCAATACATTACCTAAAAACTCATTTTGAAAAAGGTAATGGGAATGGACAGACTTTATTGTCGTTGGCACCAATCCCTTAGATAAAAATGGTTTGATATGGTCAAAGTTCTTATGTGTCATTATTAATACATATGTCATTGTGTATTAGGCTTAATAGTTACATTAAAAAATTAATTTGCATATTTCTAAAGTTAATTAAAATTCTAAATTAGATACACTGTCTAAAAAAAAATTAAGGAGAAAACACGAATAAAAAAGAATTCTGATGCATCAGTCTCTTAGTTTTCACTGTAGTTACTGCACATTAATCGAGAATTGTGAGTTTTCGCTATTCTGTACAAAATGAGTATAAATAAACAATATTGTTCCTCGATGGTGCATTTATTTCGTGGTAGAGAATTTGGATTTTGAAACGTGCTTACTTGCAATAATAAATGATGTATCAAACATAAGAGATGGCAGATATGTGAAGATATCAGTGCGTGTGATTCAAATTATGATAATTGTGTAAATTCAAATCTTCATACGAGTCGTTGTACGATTCACAGCGATGAAAGCTACACTGAAGCTCTATTACATTGGGCTGAAAAATATATATACTATTTCTATGTTAAAAAATATGATTATTTTTTATTGATATTAATGAATTATATTGAAGTATTGTCAGTTCACAAACGCGAATTGGAAATAACTATTGATGTTAAAATAATAATTTCCAATAATAAATTAGATATTCCGCTGGAAAATGTGAAATGGGGAGCACTTATTAAAGATACATATGGTAATATTACTGATTTAGTCGGTTTGTTCATTTCAAACGCTCTGATATCTATGAAACTTTTGAATATTTGTGAAGGGATTTAAAAGAGAGACATGGCTATATTATTGTATCAGTCGCTCAGTAGACACCGGTGAAGCACCCATACAACATAGAGCAGATAATACTTACTATAGTCACTACTGCTTTTCTTGAAAATGTAAGAGAGTTCAAATTATTACGTTTCAATTCAACAATGAATCATGCAAGTAAATATTACAATTTTATATTTTCTAAATTTTTATATACATTTTTTCTACATCTCGCTTACCTATATTTGTCTTTTTTATAACAGCATATTTTCTCGCTATATGCCTTATATCTTAAGAAGATACGCATTAACATCTACTGCTTATAAATATCTGAAAATCGGAATAGCCGTGAGACCTATGTTTCCACGTGGAAATCGCAATCGGCGACACTCGAAGCGTCTTGCCGTATGCTACGTGAACGATATTCGTTGAGCGTTGGTCGAATACTGTTGTCATTCAAGTGATTCAAGACTTTGTGATTGAATTTGTCAAAATACATGATGTGCACAATGTAAAATAATCATTATTTGATAAGTATTTGTATATGAAACCATCGACTATACTTTTAATGCTTGAACTTAAACGATTGATACGTTGAACATGTATATTTTGATTTATGTTATTATACGAAAATAGTGTAAACGATAAATTTAAATATTTCATAACTTATTTATGTCAAAATTGTATTATAAATAAATTTGAGTCAGTAAATGCTTTGCGCAAGATTTATGATCGAAATTCTAATATCAAATGTGAATTGATAGTATATGATTTAGATCATATGTATATCATGAAAAATGAGAATATTAAAAAAAAATATTAAAATTATATCACTCTGTTTAAAATTATTTAATGCTTTGTCTCCCAAATTCCTTCTTCATACTTCCATACTGAATTACTTGATAAGAAAGCATGCTTGGCCATTTATATTACTAAAAATATTATCAGCTGCTAAATTAAAATTATTGCTAAGTCGTATCATTAAAAAAATCGTAAAAAACAAATATCATATTTATTTAATAAAATTGTGCGCGAAAGAAAAAAAAAGAGAATAGGAGAGTTAGAGAGAGCGCAACGGGGAGAAGAAAGAACACGAATATAATGATAAATATAGGATTGTAATGGATGAAAGAGAGAGCATGAATATGATGGTTAGGTTAGGATCGCAACGAATAGGAATGAGAGAACTACATCCTACAATAGATGAAAGAGAAAGGACAACGGTTGGAAAGAGATCGCAACGAGCGAGAGAGAGAAGGAACACACGCCCTTCCTCTCTTACGGACTCCGATAACGCGCTTCCCTCTCCCTCGGACTAGTATATATGTGCACTTCTTCCACTCTGCCCCCTCACACGCATGCACGCACGCACGCACGCACGCACGCACGCACACGTATATACTTTGACACATGAGTTGGATTGGGTGTAGCTATCCTACTATCACGTAACAACCAACAAACCTCCTTCGACCATAGTTAAAGGCACAATTACATCTGACAAAATCGAATTGATCTCTAACTCTATGATTATACACACAAATTCCTTCTTTTTATCGCACTTCCATTCTTCCCTCTTCTCTGTAAGAAAAAATTTGTTTGTGAATTTATCTTCAATCTCAATCTCCACTGAAATTCAATTTTTTACAACTTGGAACAAGTTTTGCATTACCTTATTTAAACAAAAACAATATTATTACAGAATACATTAAGAACGTTGAATATAATATTAGAAAATTTTCAATAGATAAATAGATGGATGTCATTAACAATTAACAATATTAAAAACGATTCTTTCCTCTCCTCTACATATTCACGACTGACAAAAAACTTTTATAACTAGAGACAGAAACAAAAAAATTCATATTCTCACATCCAAATATTATCTTTATATGAACTGATAAAGGCAACGCTACAATGGCTCTAGATAAAATAACATACGTTGAAAAATTAAATGCAATGCTTAAAGATAAAAGAATATATGAAGTTGTTATCAGGAATCCCATCATAACTGAACTTAGAATCTTAATTACGAAATGGAATGCAATTATATCAATGAGTCAAAATATTGGTCATTATATTGTAGCGATGGATTTCTGCCGAGACCCTATGTTCTTTCATAAGTAGAACTGTCCGTTTAGAATCATTATATCCTCAATAGGCAATCCTCTTTATGCTTTAATTTCATATCTACATAACATTCTTCGTAAAATAATTTCAAATTAGTCAAAAATTTAAAAAGAATGAAAATTGAGAATGACAATAAACTAATGTCATTAGTAATCTTTCTCTTCACGAACATCCTTATAGAAATAACGTTGCATTAATGACAATTGGAATTTCATTTCCAAAAAATGTAATACACCAAAAACTGATTTTTTAATAGCAACAAAATTTATTTTACACTCAACGTATTTTATGTTTGACAGAGCAATATATAAACAAAACTTTGGAACACCAATCCTATTGCGAACCTAGTACTGGAGAAATTAGAACGAACAGCTTTGACATTTCTTAATATAAGTTTATCTTTTTATTATCGTTACGTAGACAATAATAAAATTTACTATGTATAGCTGTTTCATTCTCTCATAATCAAATTTTAGAATGTTTCAACTCTTTCCACCTCCGTTTACAGTTTACTCTGGAGGTGAAAGGTGATGCACTAAATTTTTTAGACGTGAAAAATCATGAAAAAAAAATGATTTACCTAACATTTGATTAATATCAAAAATCTAGTTACTCTGGTAAATTTTTAAACTTCTTGTCTAACTATCTATTTCCCAACAAAACGGTACGATTATTGACATGGTTGACAGGGCTTTCTTATTATCAGATTAAAAATATCACACAAAAAATTAAAAATTTCTAGCCAATATTCTTGTTACTTCTAAATCGGAAATGGATTTAGAAAAAGAGGGAATAGGAAGGATGGAATATAGAAGGAGTAGACTCTTTATCTCGCACGTATCCGCGTGGAAAGAGATGGGACAAGTCGAACACACCTAGGTGATTCCAAAACGTAGGCCAATGTCTTGATAAAACACTATGACACAGTTTCAAGAATCGTGCGATCGTGGAGTCCTATTTTGGGTCAAGGAACTTAATCCCTTAAATCCGGGACAGGACCGTATGCGAACCTATGCTAGCAGGATATTAGTACGAGGGAGTAATAAAAGATATTACGAGCAATTTATTTTAACAAAGCACACATATATATGTATATTTATACACACACACACACACACATATATATATATATATAATATTCTTGAGACTTCCACGGGTGCTTTCTATATAAAGATTATGCGTTTCGCGGGTTTCCTCCGTGTCCAGATTCATTCTTGGAAAAGTCGTTTCGTGAACCTTGCAGTCCACTTCATCAGGGCGAGGAACAGCCTGATACTGAGCTGTTCCTCCGGGTCGTTCCTTTTTATATTACGCTACTTATTGGAGTAAAAGGAAAAAAAGAGAATTGGGAGGGAGGAAAGTGAGGGAATCGGTCAGTCTTCAATAACTGGGAGAATGGTTTTCCATATTTTATTTATGTTGTAGCCATTATCTCTATTTAGATTGTTAGAGTGTTTTTGTATCTCTTTTTGGCTTCTCTATACTTTCTTGGAAAGTATATGTAATGTTGGCTATTGTGGTCGTTTCGATGTTGTGTTCTGATAATGTTGATTGCGTGACGTGTTTTAGCCTGATATCACATTGGTGTTCCTTTAGATTGACCATTCTCCCAGTTTCTCCAATATATACTTGCCCGCAGGAACAAGTATTTTGTATACTCCTGCGGAGCTGAGTGAAGATCTTTGATCTGTAGGATTTCTTAGGATTTGTCCTATCTTTTTGGATAGTTTGAAGATAGTTCGGATATTGTGTTTGTTTAATATCCTGCCAATCCGACCTGTTGTTCTTTTGACATATGGGAGAATGGATAGGATCCTTTCGTCTGATTGTGTGTCAGAGACCGTTGTCTTGTTTATTGATTGTTTTGATTATGTCTTTTTTGTCGTATCCGTTTTTCTGTAAGGCTAATTTTAAATGATTGAGTTCTGTCTGTAGTTCTTTGTCAGAGCTCTATGTACAAGTGAATTGATTGCAGACTGTTTTTGTGCTAGGAGGTGATGCGACTCCCCTCAATTCTCTTCTTTTCGCCTTACCATTCCAACAAATAGCGTAATATAAAAAGGAACGACCCAGAGGAACAGCTCAATATCAGGTTGCTCCTCGCCCTGATGAAGTGCATGATTCACGAAACGTTGGCATTCCAAGAATAGATCTGGACAAAGAGGTAACGCATAATCTTTATATATATATATATGTGTGTGTGTGTGTGTGTGTGTGTGTGTGTGTGTGTGTGTCTATATTTATTATAATAACAAAATTTTAATTAGCTTAACAAATTGTTTAATTTTATACTATACTAGGATCTTACATTTCTAAGTTACAAGAGTTATCTGTTACTTAATTAACTGAATGGTGTGAATGTTGCGATGTAGGTAACTGTATGTATGTTCGCGACATTAGTGAGGGTCTAAATTATTAAATACAAAAGAAATGTGCTGTTAAGGAGGTTATGTAGGTGTGTGTGTGTGTGTGTGTGTGTGTGTGTGTGTTCACGATTAAATTGTGTCTATCTAATTTTATTAATTGTACATGAGGAGGGGGGAAAGAAGTTTAAAAAAAAGGCTACTGAGACCATAGTGTAATAAATAAGGTAAACCATTCCGATGAATGCGCAGTGGGTTGAAAGTAGTGAGGACTATCAGCCAATCAAGTTGTGACTATTTTGTAGGAATTCAATATGGCCACTTACAGAGTGCTGAATCAGCTGAGTGCCTTGTGTTGTCAAAACAAATAAAATGTTTATTGATTTTGACATTTAATTGACTTTTTTAATTATATTTAGACAATTTTGCACATAACATGCCAGTGTGTTGCATACGAAATTGTAAAACGCAGATGTGCCGTGTTGAAGGAAGTAGTAAAGTAGTAAATTTATTATTTTCTTAAAGAGCCTAATCTGAGAAAGAAGTGATTTGAGGCCTGCAATCGCAAAGAAGAAGAGCTGAAACAAACAGTTTCTGATAACATAGTTTATGATACATATTTTGTTTTTCACTAACTGTTGCAATGATGTAGTGATTAATAATGCAAATTTTTAAACTGAATTATAAAATCTATAAATATAGAGATATAGAGATACAGAGATATAGATTATATTAAACTTTAATAAGAAATGTTATTTTCAGATGTAGTATGTGAGCGATATTTTCTAGCAGACTGCATAGAAAAAGAGACAGAACAACGTTTGAAAAATCAATCACGAGTGATTCGATGATTAAAGAAAGATGCAGTACCGACAGAATATCTGAATATCTGAAACAGAAAGGAAACAAAGAATTAGTAGAGGATAAGTAACAAATTTAGGTTGAAACAATTCTGAGTTAGGTTATGTAACACACCATCAAGGATTAAAAATAAATCTTGTTTATTCATATTAATAAGATTTATTTTACGTAATAGTGTTATTTATCATTACAGTAACAGTACAATGCCAGTACAAAGTGAAATGCAAGAAGAGCTAATGGAAAGTAAACTCGACGTGCTATTAGAATGTGTCGAAACAATACAATCGTATGTATTTATAATTTGTTACATATAGTAATATATCTAAATATTTATAAATATAAATTATGCGTAACATAAAGTAAATAATGTAAAAGATATTATATTAATGACTGAACTGTACAAATCTACTAAAGTATTTATCAAATGTTCGAAGTTACTTTTTTTTTAGTTTAATTTGAAATTATTTTCGATAACGTTCTTAAAATGCTGAGTAAGTGAAACTAAAAAGTAATCTCACAACAATATTTCTAATGAGAGATAATTTTATTTTTTTAGGGAGTTATTTTTTCAATGTTGTAATGGTAACATATCATTTTACAACAAATTTATTGCTTCTAGCAACAGGAATAAAATGTTTAAACTTCTACATTTTAAAAACATCGTTTGTTTGAACGGAATATGAAATTACGAAATTGCTTATTCAATATTATTTTCTCATATTTAATTTTAAATGCCCCACGTTCATGTACTGTATTATATTAATTTTTATATTTAATGTATGTTTTATAGAGGTAAAATGGATATTCAGTTCAATGATGAAACGGAAAGGATTCTGGAACGTCTGAAAACATTGCAAGAAGAAAATGAAAAATTCAGTCTCAAGTGTATAATGTTGTGTACACAGCTGTATAATGTTAATGCGCATCTCACCAAAGACAATCAGCATCTAAACAAGGAGTTAATTGAAAAAGACAACAAGTTCCTCCAACTTAATAAGAACATGGAAAATAGCTGAAAAAATGGTATACGATACGTTAAGTACAGTTTTTACGCCAGGACAGATCAAAAAGCTTACGTCTTCAAAGAACAAACGTATTAATTGGTCGGCTGAAGACATTTCCTCTGAGATTGCTCTTCACTCAATTAGCGCTACAGCGCAATTACTTGCGGACAGTAAAAAACTTTCCTTTGCCTTGCGTGCAAACATAATTAAAAAATTAAAAAATTGCAGGTAAATTTTAATATCCAACCGGGTGTACTGAAAGATGTTTTGAACATAATGCACGATAAGAGACAAGATTTAACTACCATAGAGAAGCTGGCTGTATTATCTTTCGATGAATTGTATATTTCCAATAAAATCGACTTAAAGCGTCGTCAATAAAGAATATATGGGTCGCACAAAACTTGCCAATTCATAATGCGCGAAGTCTTTTTGGTAAATGAAAACAACCCATATTTTATGATTTTGATACACTCATGACAAAAGATTTTATTGGAAACGATCGCACATCTTTATGAAAAGGATTACATTGTTGGGCACAAGTGATTTAGAACCTACAAATTCACGCTTGTGGAAATCTATGAATATAGGTGTAAACCTTTTGAGTAAAGAAACTCATACTATGAGGACAGAACCAATCGAAGAGAAAAAATGCTTCTTCGTACCGTGTGATGAAACCGTAAAAGTTTATGCGTTTGCCGACGTTCCTTAATTAATAAAACTACTTATAAATAACTTCTTCGATTCTGAGTTTGTTATTGATGACAAATTAATAACCAAAGAAATTTTAGAACAATTACTTCCGTTGAATTCGAACGAAAGTTAAAAATAGCTTTCAATCTGATCAGACTGCATTTAGATGTTAAAGGAAAGCAATAATCCGTCAAATTAACTGCTCAAATATTTTCGATTAGAAATTCTTATTAATGACTGGTTTGACATATTAGGTGTAGTAAAAAGAAATCCATTATTTTTCCAATAGATGGCTTTAGTAATCTGTATCTCGCAACGCGACTTTGCAGACATAGCAAAAGAATTAATGGAAATTAACGATGTAAAATCTTCCACAGTCATTGAAGGTGCCGAAAATAAAGATGACAATGAAGATGAAGATATTTGAGTGAATATTAAACTTTCATTTTTTAATTCATGTATACAGGCTGATGCAGAAAAACTCCGTGTCCTTGCACAGACGTGTTCCTGGCTGAATTCTAAGATAACTTTTTCTTTACGAAAATTTTTTTAATTATTAAAGGATAAAGTTATCGAATCATAGATCGTGTATAGAAGATAAGCAGGGGCGCACTCACCGTCTGACGCGAGCGACCACAAAGGGTACTCGTTGCAATCAGCTGTCTAAGGACAAAAAATTCTATCTCACATAATAAACGCTCACACGTGCACACACACACACACACACACACACACACACACACTCTCTCTCTCTCTGTCATTCACATTGCAGAGATTCGCTGTCTTCATACCGTCGTTACTTGACGAATAAATTTCGCCCGAGTTGAAATTTTGCTTCTACTTTGAATCATAGTTTTAGGATATGTAGACTATAGATTTATTATAGGTTCTAATCTAATGACTTGAGTTCTTACGTTGAGCCTGTAAGTGGCAGTTATTGGAAAATTTTTTATTTTTAGATTTAAAAGAAGTTTTCTGAATAGAGCTGTAGATTAAGTAACTATTAGTTAAAAAAGATCCTATTGATGTTCAAATATCAAAAAGGGGAGGGGTTTATAAGTTAGAAGAGTTTCAAAGTAGAATTAAAATTCCAACTCGCGTCACGACCGTGAAAAAGCAATACAAAGATTCTTCACGTTCCCATGTGATAAATTTACGTTTCAAGTAATGAAACAGGAGTTTGTTTTTCTTTTAAAAATTGTATCTGAAGGACTGTAATATTTTCATCATTGATTTACTCACGCACTTGATCGATACTCGAGTCGATACCACATGAACGATTTCCGAACTATTCTATCGATTTATTATTCTTAATTAGTACCGATTAATTATTTAACTCGAAATCAGGAATAAGAAACGCGTTATACACAATATACATAACTCGACGTGATCCGATGCAAAACCTGATCTCGACACAATTAAGCAGGTTTGGTTTTACGGACAGAATTAAGAGTAACATAATAGAAATCTGATTTATCGGCCACTTATAATTGTTGGTAAGTCAGGATACGACTAGAAGCTACATTGGTTACAGCATGCTACAAAAGCAGACATTATTAATTCATTTGACATTACGAATGTGTGCTCCGAGATTATTCATGCGCTGAATCATAAAATTCGTTCGCGTCACAGCATGTTCCAGCATACTCCAAAAGAGGTCGCGCCTTTTCACTCCGCCCCCCGCGACCAATCTGCGTCACGGTGCACGGCGCGAAATCGGATAAATACGAGGAACCGATCGATCCGTAAATAAATAATCTCTCGAGCATCAGAAGCGAAGAATCAAGAAATGGCAGCATACAGTAACGAAGAATATTATGATATGCTCATGGCACTCAGTGAGGAAAATGATAAAATTATATTTGCTTATAGAAGAAAATAGTTATTGTGACATAGAATCCTTGTTACTTGAAACTTTGTAAGACTTCGTATGGAAAATATGAAATTTCCAGATTCACGTATTTCCTGATTTCAATCTTTGCAAGTCTGTTATAGAAACTTCTCGATGTAAATTTATAACAATTATTGAATGGTTTTTGGTAGGAAAGAATTATTATGACAAAATATTTTAGAAAATTTAGTATTTGATTTTTTTAAGAAAATAAAAATTATTTTGCAAGAAAAATATTCTTTAATGACGTAAGATATGACCTCCGCGTTTAAGTTACAAAGACGCTCCTGAGTCAGAATGTCACGTGAGCGCCTGACAGCTCGGTCACTGAGCCTCGAGCGGTAGTCGGAGTAACTCGCCGGAAATGTGCAAATCTTTACTATATTAGTTTAGACTAGCGTAGATTTTCGTATGCGTTATTTGTGTTCATTTGTTTAGTGATTTCCTACGTTCATCCCTGCGTCCGGTAAAATCTACACCAATAAAAAAAATTTTTTCTATCGACGGTGATCTTAAATTGCTCAGGGACGAACAAAATTTGCGATCGCACATATATAATGCGCGAATGTTGGCAATGATTCGGAGCGCTTCCTGATAGTACAAGACTGAATTATTTTATTTTTTTAATTTTCAGTGGTGTCAGGCATTATACCAGCACTTTTAAGTTTGGTTCCGAATGTAGAGACAAGAGTAAGAAATTTACGATCGCACGTACGGGGGAATGCGCTGGGGAACGCCACTCCCATTTTTTTAAATTTTCGATGTTCTCAGACATTATCCTCGCACTTTTAGATTTTCGTTTGGAACACCTGGATATACGTTGGAAATTTTCAGTCATATGTCTACATGAGTGATTGTTAATTGTCTGTTATTTCAGTGTGGGCTTACATTTAATTTTTGCTTCACGATGCTACAAACTTCAATCACATTCAAGAAACAACATAATTTTGCATGACAATATCATAATAACGGAGAGGGTGGGGAAGGGAATCGAGGAAATCTGAGTCTGTAGATTTAATCTGTTTCTTAAAATCATTTCAGAAATCAATCGTCTATTGTAATTTTAAAAATAAATAAGGAGAAGTACACTGGCAATGAGAGTCAAGCGCAGTAATTGAAGCGCAGCCAAATTCTCAATGATAATTTATTAATCCAGTGCAGCATTAAATGCACATTTCGGGCTGATTTCAGCGAGCGACCCTCACTACCGCTCGAGTCTCAGCGGCCGAGCCACCGATCGCTCACGTGACGCTCAGGAGCGTCTCTATATCTTAAACGTGCTAAGATTGTATCTTTCGTTATTAAAGAATATCTTTCTTGATAAATAATTTTTATTTTCTTAAAAAATCGAGTACTAAATTTTCTATTATTAATGTATTAATATGCTTCATATAATAATATAATTGTAGCAATAATACGTGTATAATAATTATAGAGTTCCTCAAGAAAAAATGTTTTACATATCATTATATGCAATTGTATATAAAATATGTCCATTTATATACAATTATATAAAATTATATTATAGTTTTATATAATTTTATATAATTATATACAAAACATTTTTTCCCGGTGAACTCTAATTATTATACACATATATTATAGTTATTATATTATTATAGCTAATTATATTATAGGAGCATATTAATACATTACAAAATAATAGAAAATTTAATACTTGATTTTTTAAGAAAATAAAAATTATTTAGCAGAAAAGATATTTTTTAATGACGAAAGATACAATCTTAGCACATTGAGACTTGAACGGTAGTGGGGGTCGCTCGTTGGAATCAGCCCAAAATGTGCATCTAATGCCGAGCACTATATTAATCAATATACAAATGTTTTGGCATCATTCCGAACCATCATTCATCAGTGAATAAATTATTTGTACATGTAATCATTGTAATTTTATTTCGTCTAAGAGTACCAAATTATTCCAATCAAATTCATGTGATCAATCTAATTTATGGCCTGTAATCACTGACTGTTGATTCGTGTTCCGATTGATATGGTTTTTGTGTTCAGAAACTCTAGTTTTTTTCAGAAATCTGCGAGTTTACCTTATATATGACGCATAGCACTCCCTACAATTAATTTGGTACACCATTCCTGTACAAGACACCTGTGAAAGTCAATCTTTATGTGGCTTAATATATTTGTTTAATTTGTCCATATCATTCTTATATGTGGAAAATTGTTCAGAAATTTTGTTAATTTATCTGAAAGGACCGGCACGTAAGAAAGACTGAAAACATTTTTTCTAAACATCTATCGAAACAGATTTTTTGCATTGATTATTATTAGGATATTATACCGTTGCAAATTAATCGAAATTTTTTTCTTAATCGTTTTGAAAATAACTTGCAAAGAATAACCATTCGACAATAGTAAGTCATTAGTTTAAAATTTTTTTCATGAAATTCTGGATGGAATAAAAGCATAACTTTATCCACTAATCTCATTATAGTCCTTTCCTGAGAGACAGGATGATTAAAATAAAAATTAACATATCTGCCCGAAAAAGTGGGTTTGTGGTACCAATCGTACGTTAAAACGTTATCAATCGCTAGTATTAATGTATCTAAAGAGTTTAATTTATCGTCTCCCAACTTTAACGTAAATTTAAGTCTCGAATAATAATTGTTGAACTCTTTTAATAGTAAATCTAGGTATTCTAATGGAGTTGTGAGTGCAATGTCATCCACATATCGAAAGTAAAAAGTAGGAGTAAACGGTAATTTTTCTAACATTGTTGATTCTAAGTCTAGTAATTCTACAATTACTGGTGACCACATAGAGGTATCAAATTGCTGTTTAAAGAAAAATATGTGGAGCTCAGAACTAGATTAATTGTTTTCAAAAACTCAGATTCGGGTAAATTAGTATTATGTTCAATGAAATTCCATCTTCCCTCAATGCTTATCATAGCTAAATCGATCGGTACGTTAGTAAATAACGATACAATGGAACTTCCCTAATTTCAGTACCTTCTTCATTTCCCCCTCTATATATGGACATGATATCGTGTATAAAAATTTTCAGTGTTGAAAGTGTTTATGTTGCGTTGGCATCTGTGCAAACGTTCTCACTATATGTAGTACATGCTATTTCTTTTGAATGCTCCGCTCCTAATGTATAAAAATAGGGAGAACTCCCTAACTTTTCATAGTATTCTCCCATGTAAAAGTTATGTAAGTTCCACTGTACTACGTCTAAAGAAATTAGTTTATGGTTGTCAAGAATCTTAAGATAGAAAATCTTTCTTATGAGGATAAAACTATTACGGATATAATTGTTCGATGTTAATAAATTAGAGATAATTGTTGTAACGTCTAGAATAAATAAATAATCCATGCTGGGCATCACGCGTTGCCATGACAACGGGCCTCAGGCCTCGCGAAAACACCGAAAAGTACACTCTAACGCGATCTGTGTCATCCCGCGAAATCGCAAGCGAAAGCGACAAGTCACTCACAGCGAAATTAAATGTACCGCGCCTGCGCGACTGATTTAATTGAAATCCTTAATTAATACAAAACCCCATTAAGATTACGGCTTGCAGTAACAATCAAAAAGAATGAATTGATAACCGCGAAGATAGGAAAACCGTGTTCAAGCGCGCTCCTACATAGTAACAACAAAACTTTATTAATTAATTCAAAAGTTGTAACTAATATAGCTGCAAGTAAATGTGTCGAGGTTGCTCTCATAAAGGGATCTCCAATTGTCCAACGGAGACTCCAATTCCAACACTCTCGAAACCATCTAAACAAATACGAGGAAAAACTGTTAGATGATTGAACGGAGTTAACTCGATACCGAAAATCTAATGCATAAAAAACTTCCGATTCGGGAACAGTAATCAAATGGACAGTTTCGAAACGAATACCAGAGCGCGAAATCAAAAGAGCTTCAAAAACTTAAATCCCCATCGCTCGTCCCGACCTCGATAACTGCCCCCGCAAAGAAAAAGGGGTGTCGGCCTTCCCACTTATTACCTTGAGACTTCCTCATCTGAGGGCGCAGCTCACCCTTTCTAACTAGAGAGCCTATAATCAGAGTGGCGCCATACGGGTATTACTTGTGATTAGTCCGCCATGTTTTAGCCATTCCCTTCAGTTTTTAAACGCATTATTTTTTAAATTTTGAATTCATGCTAAAAAATGCTCAAAAATTGTGACAAATTAAAAAATGATAATAAATAAATATTGTATATAAAATAATAATATATATAATATTGTATATAAAATAATAAAACATTTACATATATTATTTATTATAAAATTTCATTTATTTTGTACTATTGCAATATGGTACATTTTGTAATATTTTACATTACTTTATACAAAACGTTATTTATTGCACATTATTTGCGCTATCGAAAACAAAATTTATTTTAAATAATATAAGAGGAAATAAACCGCAAAATGAAACATATTATACTTAAAAGAATGATACATCGCCATAGACTTACTGTCATAATATTTGCGATTCGGTAATATAATTCTACCCTTATTTTTAAATTTTAAACGCACTGTAGCAAATTTTTTAAATAACTTTAAATGCAAATTATGACAATCAAGAATATGATCTGTGGGAACAGAATCAAATTTATTAAGTAAAAAGGTATGTAAATTTACATTACGTATTTTTTCAAAGTAAAGACTATAATGTCTATAAATATTTTCCAATTATAAGAAAACTTGGAATGTCGCCTTATTAACAAAGTATAACGTAAAAATTTTCATCAATTCAGAAAATTTAAAATTTAATGGTTTTTTTGAGCCAACAGATTCTGTGCAATTACTACATGAGATACATATTTTTTAAACAGATGCCAAACAATATCCTGCAACATTATATAAACAATTCATCTCTTTATTATTATACGCTATTGTTAAATTATCAAAAGGAGGAATTTGATCTATGATTGCAGTAGATGAATGAGATACAGAATTAGGTACGTCATTTTTTAAATAATCTATAAAATCAGAAAGGTATTCACTATTATCAGTCTCATAATTTCTTGTCAATATTGGTTTCGTATACATCGATACAGCTATAAGTTTCAAATTATTTTTAAATTATAAAGGATCTAAAACTGGATTCTTGTGTCGCAAAAGTGAAAATAGATTTTCTATACAGTCTTGTGTAAGACGATCAGTCAAAACAAATTGAAAATTGCGATGTTCTAAAAGATACTCTACTAAATTAATAATTGATGTTGTAGAGAGTATGATGTCTCTTTGTATAGGTTTAAATTTATCTTCACTACCTATTTTCATTTTCGTAAAAAGATCTATTGTTTTACATTTACAGCTATCTAAAAGATATATTTATTATAAATGTTTATATATATATATATATATATATATATATACATATATACAGTGCGACAAATATGTTCCCGGACACGAACCACATCTCAGCAACCAGTGGCGATATCTGTGCATTCAAACATGCATTTTAAAGGTTGAACATTTTGCTATCATCTATCAAAGTTTCATTCATTTTGGTTGACATATAACGAAGATATGACAGTTCATGTTAAACAAGATTTTGGTCGAGGTAGAAATTTTAATATGGAACAAAGAGCAGTGATTAAATTTAACGCAAAACTTGGTAAAAGTGCATCAGAAACATTCCGATCGATGCAACAAGTTTACGGCAGTCAATGTCTAGGTCGTACAGCTGTTTTTGAGTGGCATAAGCGTTTTTTGGAAGGCAGAGAGACCCTTGAAGATGACAAAAAATCAGGACGGCCAATTTTGGTTCGAACACCCGAAATGATCGAAAAAGTACGT
>JAANIC010003864.1:108931-138736 GCA_017607545.1 Acromyrmex charruanus | reverse complement strand
AATATATATCAATACAAATATCAATAAAAATCAATGAAAGAAGTATATATATATATATATATACTTCTTTCATTGATTTTTATCACTTTTTTCATTGATTTTACCTGTTCGTCATTTACTATAATTTGATCTTCTTTGCAATCGTCAGAAATAAACCTACGTTTATCCTTAACTACATCAAAATTTCGATTATTAAAAGGTACTTTCTTCTTTACAATGTATCCGAAAATTGTTGGCACTGCATTTGGTTTTAATTTCTTTTTATTATCCATTCTCTGTTCTCACATTTTAGGAGCAAAATGCATCTGTAATAATATAAAAGAAATCAAAAATTCAGAAAAATATTATATATGTATATATCATTTCATAAAATATTATACATTAAATATCGTAATTATCATATTATTTGATTTAGACTCACAATGCAATGATATATAATTGAAAAGATTACGACAAAAAGAGAAAGAATTAAATTCGTAACCAATGTGACTATACATATTAGTGCCAAGACACTACCGTGTCTTCAGATATTATAATTAATCTGTGTATATTTTATGTTACATTTTTATTTTAATGTTTTAAATACATTATTTATANAAGACACTACTATGTCTTCAGATATTGTAATTAATCTGTGTAACATTTTTATTTTAATATTTTAAATACATTATTTATAAAGAATAAATTACTTTACTTCACATACAGATGAATTTTTTGACAGTGTCCAATTTTTATATTTGCCATTTATACTGTTTAACCAATTCATTCGGCGTTCTGTGTCTTTCGAAATTATTTTCATGACATATCCTTTTTTTAATGCATTGTTACAAAACGATATTGTACATCCAGCCATATTTTTAAAATAATTTCGATAACTTTATTTTTGTCAATATACCTTTACGTATCTATGTCGTTCAATGCTGTTGCACTTAACCCTAAAACTGACAGTCTGTTGGATAGACTGAGACCGTATATCTCTTTCTCTCTCGCAGAATTTCGCTAAAACATGGCGTCATCTCTCATATAGGCGCCACTCTGATTATAGGCTCTCTATTTCTCTACGAGCGCCCCAGCGATATCCCGACTCACTCCGTGAGGCTCCGCGGCACTCTCACCACGCGAGCGCTAAAATTAAAATGACAGCGATGTTCACAGGAGCAACGGATTCCGCGCCGAGCGGGCCGCGAGGAATCCGTTCGAACTGTCCGCTTATAGGAATCTGGTGCGCGAATACTACCGCTCTGAAAAATTCGATCCGTTGTGGATCTACCCGAGAGTACCCTTCCGTACCGGGAAAACCATCCCGACCCTCCGCCCGGTCAGAGAGGGCCGACTTGCTTGCCGCGCATCATGAAGTTCGAAACCGTCTTCCGGGCGATCCGTTAAGAACCGATAATTAAGAACCTTTAAGGATCATCTCGTCGGAGATCAAATCTTTCCTTTGTTTTTTTTTCTTTTCCCCTCTTCCTCGGCTACTCCGCGTAAACATTACAACACGAATCGAGAAATCAACAGATCCTAGCGTCCCGCGTCTCAGAGATCGAAATCTGGACGTGACATTGTCTTATGTAAAAACTTTGCTAGGTTGTGCAAAAGACTCTCTATTGAAGATACGCAATTAATCTAAAGGGACAAGGATTTATCATCTTGTGGATTTTTGGTAACGTATAAAGTCTTGGTAAAATACCATTCGAGGAATTAATAAAATTGTAAGTAGAAATGCTTACGTAATCTTGTTGCTTTCATCTCTTTAACAAATTCTTAAGGAGATGCAGTGGCTAAATTGTCAGAACCTTGCAAATCGATATAAATCTCTGAATTTACCAAACGAAATCAAAAATCCTTTTACAGGATTAAAGCAGTCGCAAAATTTAGTAGTGCTGCAATAGACTTTACACTAAAATTGAAGAAAAGTTGAAAACTTACAATTTTCAATTCACTTTTTTCCATTCGTAGAGCTGTCACCTGACGTAAATGTTTAATAATTTTTCTTTAATATAAAAGTTTTATAGTTCAAATGGACCAAATGACAGTGAATGACTAAGCGTATTAAGCCGCGTACAGACTTGTATTAGAACGCTGTTGCGAATCGTTTGCGAATGCCGTTGCGAAGAAGACAGCGTGCAATATGAATGACGTCTCGAATGCTACCACAAACATCATAAAACTACGTACAGACTTATAACAAAACATTGTCGCGAACGTCATTGCCAGGAAGGAAGACTAAGGAGACTCCACTTTCTTAAATAAATAGGCGGGTCTTCCTTCCTGACGAAGACAAAATCGTCGGGTTAAGTTACGTTCGTGACATTTTTTTCTACGGCACATCTACACATATTATGTGCAGGACTACAAAGTTCACAAGCGCCGTGAGTGTCGAGAATCGAAATGCAAAATCGGCCCATGTTCTGAAGACTGGCTAGACTGAGTGGAATCTCCTTAGTCTTCCTTCCTGTTGTTGCGAACAAGACGTGTGCAATGTGGATGGTGTCTCGAACGCTGCCGCGAACATCACTGCGATCAGATTGATCGGTCGAGAGTCGGTTTTTCGCCATATAAAATCGTCACGTTACGATTAACCATGTTGCGATTGATCACGAGTTGCAAATGACCACGTTGCAATTGACTACGTGATGCAAATGGGTATATATAATCTAATTCTAACCTAATGTACCATGGTATTAGGGTTAGATTATTATATACTCATTTGCATCACGTAGTCAATCGCAACGTGGTCATTTGCAACTCGTAGTCAATCACAAAATGATCAATCGTGTGGTCAAATACAACGTGATCAATTTGGACGGTGGTCAAATGAAACGTGGTCAACTCGAACAAGACGGCACGGTGGCTAATGTTTCGATTGTCTCAAGCGTCGCCGTGAACATCGGGCCCTCCTGTCGCAAAGAATCAATTTTTCACTACCAAATAAATCATCGCAGTATACTTTCGCGCAGTTCATTGTACATCGTTTGATTCGTGACTTTTCAGTTTGCATTCCCGACTGGATCAAAGGGAAAAATTTTCTTGTTAATTGAAAAATATAGAGCATTTGTGAATTGTTATGGAACATAAAGCATCAATTTTTATACATACGTCTGTCATACCAGGCTCAGAAACTAATAAAAATAGAATAACATATGCAGCGATATTCGTGATGAGGTTCCTGACAGTTTACAACAGTGCGGCGACGATTACAACAAAAGTAACATCGACATGACATTTTCGCGATGGCTTTCTCGACAGTGTTCGCGAACGGTTTGCAATGGCATTCTGATACAAGTCTGTATGTGGGTTAATATACAGGGTGTATTAAAAGTCTGTAAATGATCAAATATTTCGAAAGCAAAACATTTTTGAGAAAAATGTTTCAGACAAAAGTTACATGGTCTAAAAAGATCTATTCACTGATCACATCCGCTTGACCTTGAATGGCGCCAAGGTCACGTCAATGCCAAATTGATTTTTTTTAATGGAACACCCTATTTTTGATGCCAGAATCTAATAACTGGTGTCAAGAGTTTTTCAAAATATAATACTATAATAAAGTTATTTTTCATTAAGTACTTTTCGAGTTATAAAGGCTTAAAAGCTACAGTATCGCCAATATTAGGTGTCCAATTGCTTAAAAAATCTCTTGAATATTATTCACGATAATCAAGCACCCCAAACGTAAGAGGCGAGGGGACTCACGATAATCAAGCACCCTAAAAAACGTCAGTTATCTGCCTGTCTACGTCGTTGATCTTGGGTTATGCTAAGAACAACTGACGGAAACATGCGCACAATTTTAATAAAAAGTGCTGATAACTAGGATTACTCTACGTCTCATTCAACAGTTTTTTCCAAGGTTATTCGAAAAAGCCATCACTTTATCCCTTATACCATTTAGGACTTTTGAACGTGTGGTTTTCACCGCCACATCACTGGGGAGTAGATCGCAAGAGGTTTCATTGGAAAGGTCTTTTCAAGTGCTTTCATATGAGCCATCATTTAACCGTTTATGCCATTTAAGATTTTTAAACGTGTTTTATCCCCATATCCTTGAAGGGAAGGGGATTGTTATCCCTTATGTCGAAAGATAGCCCTTTTAATGTATTAAGTGTCCTTTAAGTTTCATTCAATTACCTTTATCCGTTCAAAAGTTATTTAGGTGTCCTGGCACTTTCCGAACATCCCGTATATAGCATGTGCTGAGTATAGTTTTGTTCCATTATATTCCTTCCATTTTTTTATTTTTTTTAATTTTATGTTGTTTATTATTATCATATTATCATGTTTTCTTCTTTTAATTTTTGCTTTTCTTATATTTCTTTTAGAAAATTTATATGTAGAATAATATGATAATTGTTATTTTATTCCTGTATAAAATGTAATCTTTTAAGTTATGTATAATGATTGTGTATGATAGCTACTGAAGCTAATAAAGATTCTCTTTCCCTCCCTCTCTCTCTCTCTCTCTCTTTCTCTCTCTCTCTCTCTCTCTTTCTCTCTCTCTCTCTTTCTCTCTCTCTCTCTGTCTGTCTCTCTTATTTAGTCATCGAGATATTTAAGTATATTTTTATTAAAATAGAATATCTTGTATTTCATAAAAGATTTAAAAACAAACAAGAAATACCAAAGAGACAAGTTTACAGTTTTGAAACGTACATATTAGAACAGCAATAGTATCATCTTCTTTTCAAAAAAGCAGTGAAGACTTGTGGAGTCAAGGATAGGTTATGTACAAATATCAATATATTATATCACAAAATTAATTATTTAATATTCAAAATAATAAGAATTTTACATACATTGGAACCGTACATTAAAAAATTCTACAACAAGAAATAAAAATAATGATCGTAACGATCAAAACTAGATCTTTAATGATTAAAATAATTTAATCTGAATTACTATATATACTATATGTGTACTTGCATATATGCCATATTTGTAGTCATTTAAACTGCACGCCGAATTGATTTTCCGGCTTTATAAACACAACTGAACTACTATAGTAATATCGCAAATTAAATTGACAAGTAATTTTAATAATTCGAGCATTGAATTATTAAAATTACTTATCAATTTAATTCACTATATTATTACAGTAGTAATTGCGTTTGTAAATCTGAAAAACCTATTCGGCGCACAGAATGACTAGATATATAATATTGTGATGTGAAATTTTTCCGTCCCACGCTTCCCCGTCGCGAATCTCCTGCAGGGAGAATCTTGCATCCTTCCGGCTCAGAGAGCGAACGCGCGAACAAGCTCATGCGGGCGCACATGCGAGCGTGCGTTAACCGTTCCCTTAATTAATTTATCTTTCTTTTCCTTTTCCGCGAGGACTTAAATTTGTTTTATTAGTCTCGCATTTAAATCTAGCTTCATTGACAAGCTGTGCTCGGTGGCTGGAGCCTTATTGGTGACTTATTTTTATAATTTGATCGTCTCACTCACTATCAAGAGAAAGAGGAAGGATTATGACGCGGAGAAGAGCGGATATGGAAGGACAAACTGAGACTCGTTTCACCCGGAAGTCCGGACGCGCAGATCGTATAATCATATTTATTTTAAAAATATAATTACAGATTTAAAGGGGCTACTTTGAAGTCAGCGCGGTAAAAAGTGCGCAATTTATACTTTTATAACCATTAATAATATAATGTGTATTAAAAGATGTTAGTTTGAACGTTTCGGCTATCGATTTTAGCTATCGTCAGCAAATACATAATTAATATACTAACAAAGAATATTTTCTTATCTTGAAAATATAAGATGTTATCAATCTTCTATTTAATCGGAAAGCACAAACATCCCATAAAGAAGTTGCTGGTCTTCTTGGTTAACAAGTGATTGCGTTCTAATAAAGTTATTAAGAGTTAAAATTAAGTAAAAATAATGAAATTGTACAAAGAAAGTGCTTACTTCAATCTCCATATAACACTGCAGTTAAGTATAATACAATATTGAGTAAATGAAAAAGATTTGTATAAAACATGTTGTGACGAAACTTAGAAATCGTCAAAATGTATTGAATGTTCTTAACTGTTTTACGTCTAAGAATGTAATAAACAAGTTGTTTTAAGACATACTCATAGAACGATGTTGTCATTGTGTAAGTTAAATCTAAATTTACTTACATTTATTAAGAATGCCATTATATGTATGATCTAAACCATCTGTCTTTTTGAAGATTGAGATTGCCGTTTATTTGGCGTTTTATATTTATGATTTCTGAAATCAATCGTGTTAAAATATCTTTCTTCATTCAGAATTTCTGTATTGTCCCAATCAATTTCGTGACAGTGATGCAAAGCGTGTTCAGTGATAACAGAATAAGAATTAGGATCTTTACGTAAATTACGTGTATGTTCTGTTACTCTTGTAATAAATTTTCTTTTCGTTTGACCCACATAGGATCACAATTCTTTCCACAGTTCAATCCAATCCACACAGTTTATTTTATAATGACGTTTCTTTTTTATTCTGGGCGTCAGATCTTTATAAACTTTTACAAATTTATTTAATTTATTCAAACTGAAAAAGGCCGTTCTATGTACATCGCTATTAATTATATTTTTAATTATATTTATCTGAAATGTCTTGCACATATGGAATAGAAAGCTACCTTTTTTTCTGAACCTTTTCCTTTTTTTATTCTTGTTAGACGACTTGTTTTTTTAATTAAATGTTTTAAAAATTAACAAAAGAAAAAATTAACAAAAAGAAGAGCATAAAATCACAACACAAGATATTCTTTGTAATATTTAATATATAATTATGTTAATAAATAATTTAGACGTTTTGGCCACAATCTGGCCATCTTCAGTAAAATTACAAATATCCATAAAATAAAAATTTATAATTTAACATAAATCTAACATTAAATTCAGCGGTCAAAAATATAAATATACATCAACGCATTCTTTCCTCTTGTAAGAGTACATCGTAAAACGTGGTTGCAGCGTCAATTATCATATTGCAAATTATGTAGAACAAAAATTGCCAGATTTTAAAAAATTATAATATCCGTTATCTGTTTTATTGCGGACATATATGAAGATACGGACAAATAATAATACACAATGTCACGACGAATTTTCATCTGCGTGACGAAGTGCTTAAGATTCATTATTTTGTCTGTAAAACAGGTAACGAATTGTTTCCTTATCAAATTGACTAGAAGATATTAACGATATTATAATTTTTTAAATTATTGTAGAATCTGGCAATTCTACATAATTTGCAATATGATAATTGACGGCGGCCAAATTTTCCCCGGATTTTCCGAGACAGTCCACACAGCCACGAAGATTACAAATGACGATAGAGTCCTTCTCCAATTCGTACTACGTGCTCTAAAACGCAAATGATTGTGGCTCGCGAGGACCAATACGACTTGCGAAGTCGCGAGATTGACGGAATCATTCGGAGCGTGACGTGACCCTGAGTAGGGGGGGGGGCGAACGTTGTTAAAAGGAGGAAAAAGGCCAATGGAAAAGAAGTTATCATTCTTTGGTAATCCTATGCGTATGTCACTGAAGATACATTGATAATATCATCGCGAGAGGCGTCAAATAACAAATACGATGCGGCAAACGTAAGATTTATGATAAAAATTCAAATATTGAATGTGAATTATTAGTTACACTGTGTAATAATAATAATATTAATAACAATACTAATAATAACAATAATATATATATATATATATATATATGTGTGTGTGTGTATGTAGTATATGAAAAACAAATATTAATTGTGTCTCAGTGTTTAAAATTATCCATTCCTTCCGTCTTCGCGATATCTATTCGTTCTTTTCCTTCCTACATTCTTCGTATCATATTACATGTGCCGACAGCATCATCGCGATCGATGGTATCATCGCATTTGATAATATTGCTACTCTCGCTTTAAAAGTATTATTAGAATATAATATTATTAGAATATATATTGAATAAGTACAATAAAAATAAAAAAAAATATATATATATGTATGTATACATTTTGCGTATGAGAATTAGTAAAAAGAGTCACATAAAAAGCTGCAATGAGAGAGAAAAAAATCGTAAGTGTAGGATGCACATGAATCACAACGGATCGCATAACGTATCGAGAGAAAGATGGTAAGTATATGGCAAGTATATGAGATAGAGCGCACTGCTGCGGCGGCAGCGGCGGCGGTGGCAGCGCTGCGCAATATTTCAATGTGTATAATGGTAATATTTGATAGCCGGATGCTCTATGCACAACAAAGGCAACTTTCTACGAACTTATTTTGTCGATCTTTTCTCGGCGACACTTTTGATTTACTTTGTTTTATATACATCGACTGCCATAGATAAATCCCAGGACAGTCTTGCTACAGCGAAATATGCTTTTCAGCGGCAGTCTTGTCCACGTCTTGTCCGCACGCGGACACATCATCAGTTATATATATTTAAACGGTATGTCTGTGTGTGTGTGTGTGTGTGTGTGTGTGTAAAAATGAAATTCAGAGAGCCCTATAAATTTGAAAAGAAAATGATGAGGAGAAGGAGGATGTCTCTGTCGGCGAGGATGCTCCCATCGAAGAAGAGCAGGAAATCGAGCATAAAGATGAGAGTCTCCCGATTTTTAATTTCGCATCTTGTACGAGTGAATTGATCGAGTTCATGCTGGACTTCTTCGATTTAACTGATGAGGAGGAATTATTATACTTTTGTGTAATATACTTTGCTATAAAAATGCGAAGAAAGAGAATCGCAGATCGATTCGGTCTTTTATTTCCTTGGTAGAACAAAGGCTTTCTTTTTTAATCGTCGATAAGATTCTAGAAAATTATAAAAATTGAGGTGACTCCCATGATTCGGATCGCGATTGGCAATTCTCAGCCACGACGACGAAGTGGTACGTTATTGCCATGCGCGCCCGCCAAATCAGGAATCCTGATTGGGGTGTCGGTGTGTTACGCGTTTCGCGTCACGCGAGCGCGCGTGCGCTATGACCAATCTGACTTCGATTGCCATTTTGGAGGTTGGGATTTGTGTACGTACGATATGCGGGTTGATTATATTTTTTGCCCTTATTGACGAGGTGATTATCAAGTTTGTATTTTTTGGAAGCTTCTAGAAACGTTTGAAATTTTTCTAGAAGCTTCCAATCCGCTCGTCGCACGTACACCGAATCTACAAAAACTGATTTTCGAGATGCATCTCGAACACATATAATTGGAACTATCAATAAATTTTGTACGACCAATCGTCATAATAATAATTTTCATCATAACGATAATTTCCCGTTCAAATCACTCGAAGTTCTTTCGTTTTTCCTGACTTTTTAACAAGGTACTTTAAAATAAACAGAGCGTCAAATAATACACGTTTGTATGGACCGAGATACAATCCGCGTCCATATTTGTATGGAGCGAGATACAGTCCGCGGCCCTGTTCCATCGTGCGATCGTGACGTTACAGCTCTTCGAGCTGACGTCGCGCGCTATCGTTTACCGCTCACGCTGGCCGCTCCGCCAATCAAGGACAGCCGTAGTTTCTGTTTTTTGTCTTTTTTCACGTTGTTGTTTGCTTCTTCGATTTCGAGCTTATGCCGATCTTGGTCTTGACTTTCATTGCTGCTCAAATGGCAGCAGCAGCAGCTCTCTCACTCAGAGCCGTATCTCTCGCGGTGACGCGTCTTAGCGCTTTATCGGCGAGTATCTTATCCGCCGCGTCCAGCGGATTTATGCTCGTGTCACCTCTGGCTAATCGCTTCGTAAGCCGAGTGCCCGGACCGCAAAACTGATAGTCCGGGATATGTAACACGAAAGGAAGCGTGTTTATCGCTCGATTCAACAGACTGCCACCCGACGTTGACATTCGCTACAGTCCTTTATCTTAGGTTTCAGACCGTCGATGTGCGTCCGCTGCCACGGCTGATTGTAGTACTCGTCGCAGCGACGACGAACGTTCGAACCTCCGAATCCGCCTTCACGTGTTCAGGAAACTTGCCCCATACGTAATCGATATAGTCACTGTACACGCATAAGAATACGATCTTCGGTATGTATAACTGCTCGGTGTTCAAGTCGAAAGGATGACACATACGCGCGAGATACATTTTGTTACTGCGGGACTCGCGGATTCGCGCGCCTTTAAATAGACGATCGAAAGCGCACAATTCATAGTGTGAGCATGAAATTCGTACGGCAACCGCTGATACGGATCACGAACTGCGACGCGAAATCGCGAACAATGCGAGGCGGCTTGGAGAAGCGCAAGCACAGCTGCCGAGTATTATACGCGCGATTATTTGCGATCTGTCGAATTGCGGTAAAACCAACGTTCTCATATATATGATCGAGAGCCAAAATGGCGTACGTTTCGAGAACGTGTATGTCTACTCAGAATCGTTGCAACAGCCAAAGTATCAATATCTCGAAAATTTGTTTACGTCTATCGACAAAATCGGCTACTTTACGTTCTCCAACAACAGTGACGTAATTCCACCGAGCGAGGCGCGTCCAAATTTTATTTTTATCTTTGATAACGTGGCATGCAACAAGCAGGATGCAGTGAGAGATACTTTTCGATGGGTCGCCACGCGAACATCGACTACTTCTATCTCTGTCAGACATATGCGGGGATACTTAAACATCTTATATGTGACAACGGGAACCTGCTGATTCTGTTCAAACAAGACGATACCAATTTGAAACACGTTTACAACAATCATGTAAATACCGATATGTTATACGATGAATTTTGCGCGTTGTGCCTCGACTGTTGGCAACAAAAATATGGATTTCTAGTGATAGATAAGGACAGTGCGCTTATAAATGGTAGATACAGAAAAGAATTTAACGAGTTTGCGATAACGTAACGTGAACAGTCATTGTCGATACTTCGCCAGAAACGAACATGGCAGATGTTCGCGAGCGTGAAAAAATCGTGAAAGAAATCGAGAAGACGAACGAGTCGATTCACAAGAAACATTGCGCTCTGAAGACCGATAGAATCGACCGATAGAGGAGGACATCGCGTTAGACACACATTTTAAACCTCTTATCAAGCCGCTGCGACTTTTCATTGACAGCCCCAGCGTGCGTATGACAAAGAGAGAATCGCGATGATAACGCAGAGTTTACCTCTAAACGTGAGAGGAAGGAGGAGGAGGAGGAGGAGGAGCAAGAGGAAGGAGAAAAAGCGAGCGAGACGTTCGAGCGATTCTCCATAAATCCAATGATCGATCGTACGATGATATACAACTGACAACCTCCACACCGCGTGCCAAAATCGTACCGACGATAAAATCTTTGGAGAACGTTTTCGAAACGACGGAAGATTCGATAGCGACGAAGATTCAAAATCAGCTGCAAACGTAGGAAGGTCGAGAAGCGTTACGAGCCGGCCTGCTGAGTCAAAAGTACGTCGCTGTCCTAAGGGGAGCGCAAGATAAAGAAAGCGGTATAGATTATGTATACGGCGTTTACATACATAAGGATGGCCTGATGTTTGGCAATAAACGTTTCGACGTGGATGATGTGGACAACATAATTATCGACGGCGTATGATACGCCGGTACACCCTGTTTTTACGAATTGATTTTCAAATTCCCGACGATCTCCTCTACACGGAAGACGATAAGCACAAGTACAAGAGTATACTGCTAGCGACGAACGCGCACAAACACAAGCACAGTATTGAGCAACAGGGGATACAAGTACAAACAGGTAATCGCGCCATTGATGTCGATCACGCCCAAGAAACAGAAGAAATCTGGAAAGGAATTACTTCACTCAATGATGCTGAACGACAGCGCGATCAATTACGTACACTGGGGCGATTCCAACGAGCTAGTGGATCGTCTACGATTGTTCGACGCTTCGCACCGAGCGGGCAACAACGCTCACAACAACGAGATGCTGTCGATCATCGAGGAACTTCACGAAGCCGGTCTCATCATAAATTAAATTGCGTATGCATGAAATGGGTCAATCGAGTTGTGTCATTAAGAAAAAAATTTCCTTTGTTTTCTGTATCATACATATCACGCGCCGAATCATGAAAAAGAAATCCGATGAAAAGAGAGAAAAAATTAGCTCCAAGAGATATCGGCTCGTCGAGAAATTGCACGCTCCGACGAGAACAAATTTTTCGCGAAGGCGCGTCATAGTCCGGGAATATAATGATCTGTGGCAGGTTGACATCGTCGAGATGCATCCATACTCGCATTTCAACAGAGATCAATACTACATACTCACCGATGTATTGAGCAAGTACGGCATGAGCCATATCGCTCAAGAGTAAAGGAAGCGAAACGGCTGAAGCTATCGCTGAGATAATTCAAAAGAGCAAGAGATGTCCAAAAAATCTACAGACTGATATGGAAAAAGAATTTTACAACGTTGACGTGCAACGGTTCTTGAAAAAATACAACATCAATCAAAGTATTCCGTAATGAAGGTCGTCGATTCAATCGCACATTAAAAAACGATACGTGGAAGATGTTTACACTTAACGGAAATTATAAATGGATCAATGCGCATCAGCTTGTATCAGATTATAACATGCGCAAGCATCGAACGATCGATATGCGACCCGTCGACGTTACTCCCGCGATCGCTGAAAAACTCTTGGCCATGGTATACAGCAACGTAAAGATCGCAGGTCCGGCGAAATTCAAAATAGGTGAGCAAATATACAGTCAGTCAAATAAGAATGTGGTCGGCCTTACTCAAAGCTAATAAAAGATATCGCCCTAAATCTATCATGAATCCATAGAGAGCACCTTTATCCTTGATGCACTATCAAAGAAGATTCAGTTGTCATTGAACTTTCTTAAGAGAATCACATTAAGCGCCATGAGTACCAAATACGCATCACGCTGTGTTCCTCTGCACTCACTTGAAAGGTCCAAAAATGTCACAATTAGCGGCTGCTAAATATATGAAAAAGTCGAAATCATTCGTACAGAAGTGGGTGCAGCGATATAATGTGGCAAAAAATGTCGATGATTTACCGAAACGTGGCTCGATATGCAAAGTGGACAAAAAAGACGATAAAAAAATAATGAATCTGTTTTAACACAGAATCCTGGCTTAATACTGCGTCAAGGACAAGCAAAATTGAAGCAGAAAGGTTCAGATATATCATACGAGACTATTCGAATCTATCTCAAGGCTAATAACATGAAAATGGTGCAACACAGTTTTTTATAAATTAACTCAACCACGCTTTTACTTGACTGACTGTAAAACCGTCTTCGAGAAGGGTTATACACCAAATTGAATCGAGGTGTTTAAAATCGCTAAAGTGCTGCATACTAATTCCGTAACCTATTTACTGGACGACTATTGCGGAAAATCTATCTTTGGAGCGTTCTATGAACATGAGTTACATCGCGCAACTTATCAGGACGTGTATCTTGTAGAGGAAGTATTGCGCAGGAGAGGAGATGAGGTTTACGTAAAATGTTTGGAATTCGATGCATCGTACAATTTTTGGATATACAAGGATAATATAGTTTAATTCATACAAACTGTGTTTTCATAAAAAATATATTCATTTTAAATATAAAAATATATATAAAAATATATGAAATACATAAGATGTATAAAATGTCTATTATTTATACTGTACTATTTATACTATCTTTTTCAATTTAACATATAAAAAAACTCTTTATTTTTTACTATAAATGTAATACTATATAATACTATATACAATAATTATTTAATTATACATTTCGATAATATAATAATTTCAATAATACAATTTCACGACCTTTTTTACGAAGATATTAGATAATGTCCCCATGGTAATGTTTTGGTTGAATTCGGTATAACGTATCATTTGTCGTCGTACGGAGTCAGAGCAATTTTCGTCTCAGATATCGTATATTCTTGATGTAATTTTGATTCTTATACATGACTGTAGACGCGTCATTTCAACTTTATCGTTTAAACATCGGGTGTAATCATCGAATGTTATAGTTCGCGCTACGATGTTATTCTACTTTTGACACTTTTTGCCCTTTTAGTGTCCTTTTTACCATCTACCCTCAACGTATACATTTGCTCCGAGTCCGACGAATTCAATCAACAGTGCACCATTATTTTCAGCCTTCATTAAGCCTAGCACTTTTTTGTTCGCAAGTGGTATACCATACGATTATCGATAAAATAATCACTCGTGTCGAACCTAGTAATATCACGCTTTATTTGTTCTTAAACGTCATCACACTCGATGCGATATATGAGGCTATCAGTGTCTGTGTACATAATTTCACATTTTTTGCGATACAGCGGTAACATATATTCGTTGTTAAATTCAAATCAACCTTCGATATATCGAGTATATATATATATATATATTCCTACGTAGATCGATTTGTTGAACTTCAACTCAAGTTTACGAATTTCAATTACAATCAGATTTTCAGAAAATACACTTCTTCTGTGAAAATTCGACTTCGCGACTATTGTCTCTGCGCCGTATTGTCCATTGTGTTAATAATTTTACATCGATGTGATTGCGCACGTTCTCCATGATTTTGCCGAATACTGCATTATTCATTAACTTAAATAAATTTTTCTTAAAGTCATTTTTCACAATCGTTCTAAATTTTGTATTAAGTTCTATAATCGCGAAGCCATGATGATTGTTCGAATTGCAATATGCGATGAATCTTTGTTACACCAAGACCGTGACGCATGCACTGCTGCAAGTTGCGATAATCTATAACGTTTTTATTATACACAGTCGCTAAAAGTTTATCCTGCTGCTTGCCAGATGATTTACTCGTTGGACAGAATGGCAGGTCAACGTGTTCATCGTGCAAACGCTCCGGATATTCTAAGTTGATGAAGACTTCACACGTAACCTGTGAGCGAATTTTGAACAATCGCGTTAACGTCAAAGTCCGAGACGTTATCGACCCATCAAAATTGACGTATGGCAACGGTCGCCCATCCGTATAGATTATTAACATCGAAGTACGTAGAAGGTTTCGATAGGTTGTACGACTGCATATATTTGTTATTGACTCGCGCGTACCTGCTGGAACATTGACTAAGACCGCCGGGTATACCGCGGTCAATGAACATACTCGATAAACATCACCATATCGATGTCAGTGAGTTCGAAATTTACGCGTGTATGTTTCAGCATAGTGTCCCACATAAAACTTGATAAAGTATAATAATACGCAGGGTCGAGACCGTAACTTTCAATACATTTAACGCGAAAATTTTCAAATATATCGGCTAACAACAATACATCTGTTTTTAAGACTATATATCGCTGTATTTACCCAAGGTTTGAACAGAGAACTGTTGCCGAACGTTCACGGCATGCGCGTAATCGCTTTCGGATACAGTATCACCGATCAAGGAACTATAGAATGATTCGCGCGGTGGTAAACGTGTATCCTGCAGCTTATCAGCGCAATCAATGTATTCGTATGGAAAAATCTCTTTTCGTGTCAGTGACTCGAAATCTTCTTCGGACAAATTTGGAAATTCGCATTATAAAATTCAAAGTTCATTTTTATTGAGAAAGATGCTAATTTGTCAAGACTGGTACTTAAAAATTTATAAGAATCGATGAACCGTAATTTTATATTATTTCGCGAATCTGATCTTTCAATGGTACCTTTAACATTTTTGTAAATGATACATTTATTATTATTTTTCCTTTGTTATTGATAATAAATCTATACTATATCATATTGATAATAAATCTATACTATATCATATCTGCCTTCATATGCTGTAGCTTTCTTTGATGATAATAAAATGTGAGTCATAACCTGATAAATTGTGGAAATGGGAATAAAATATGAGTTTTTATAATTTAAATTGCAATTTAAATGCGAGGGATCTCTGTAACGACCGATTAAATGGCAATGATCGCTTACTCGATTATCGACTAGCGCGAAAGGCTTGTCGCACACGTGACAATGCGTCGCGCTGCGCAATGTCTCCCACTGTTCGCTCGAACACAAAGTTTCCATGGAGACATTAGCTACTAAAATTTTTTTTACGCGAACAGCTCACGTAGTATGCTATGCTAAATACTTAATGATAATGTTGATACGTGCGCGTAGATGCTTCCTGATCGCAATCAGTTTTCTCGAGGATGCATTCTAGATCAGCGTAAACGACAAATGGAACTCGTTCCTTCCTATTATAATTGTTAAAACTCAACCACTTGTCGTCGTCGCTCGGTAGTCGGATAGCGCAGTCGTTTATCCGTCGGTAATCTATCATGTGTGACTGCAATCTCTCGTTAGAATGAAAATAATGTAAACAGCTGCAAATAAAAATAAAATAATGTTAATATTTTTTAAAGAAGAATTTGCTTTTATCAATATACTTACCGATCGCAAATGTACTTTTGATCATGATGCTTACTCAATTGGGAGCTCATGAGCCAGGACAGATTCTTGATCCATACGAAATGACTCACATTGTCGTCTCGCGGATCTTGCAAATGTAATAAATTCACATGTTTCTCCTTTCTGTCGACAGCGAATCGTATCGAAAGAACGTTTAACGTTTTCTGCCCCTCGATACCGTATATTAATGAACACATCATTGAGACGTTCGAATTTCGTTACGTCTTTTAACGTTATAAGAAATTCTATATTTTGCAAATTCAGCATCATTGTATAGTGTGGGTAGGAAGATTCACGATCCGCGTTTCTTTCGGCTGGATACAGAACAGCTACCACCGATCACGCGAAACATGCATTGTCCACCGATCACACGTTAATCACCGCTCTCTTTGTCATTATCTCTCGCAACACTTCGAAGTGACATCCCACGCGCATTAGATTACACTTATTAATGTTTATTGTATGATTCAGGATTCGCGACAACGCTCACCCATTGTCACGTTCTTGAAATTCCTCGAGAGATGCCAACGCGGATTCGATGTACTGCTCGTATCACTAGTAGTATAATATTATAGGTTCTAACCCAGGTCCTCTGAGGGGGACGGGGCGCGGGGAGTACTCGTAGGCGCGGGGGGAAGGCGCGGGGGGTACTGGTAGGCGCGGGGAAGAGAGAGGAGGCGCGGGAAGTCCCGGCGCTATCGGTGTTTACTGATGAGTCCCAGCGCTATCGGTGTTTACCGATATGATGATACATGCCGCCATGTTGTGATGTCATGTATTATCCACTCTAAAGTGCATTTCGGGCCGCCGCCGCGGACCCACGTCTATCCCAAAAATGTGTTGTGGAGTCACCGCCGCCACTCCACACCCACCCCAAAATGCGTCGCGATACTATAACGTGGACTTTTGTCTAGGAGATCGATGGCACATCATCGATGTATCGGCTGCTACACAAAGCGCCATCAATGAGGGGTAGATGATGAAATCATACTGCATTCTCACTTCTTTCTTTCAAGATCAGAAGCGTCGATAATGATATTTATCTAGGAAGAACCGTGAGTGACACGTCGCGATGCGTTAAGAGAGAGACACTGATAACGCTATTTTTTGTGAGAAGAGATCGGTGACACGTCGCCGATGCTGCAACCCAATAGGGAGGGTAGACAAAGGGACAAAGAAGTCGCAAATAAAATATATAATGGGTCATAAGCGTGCGGCATCTCAGTTGGCGTTTTTAAAGATTACCGAATCGCAATAAGTGCGCAATAATGCGAAAAATATGGCTGACATCATGCAGACATTGAGGACATGGATGGTGTAAATGCAGACAAGTTATTTGAAGCAATGGAAATAGAATTTGAGGACATAATGGACGATGTAGAGTTTGAGTAACATTCAGGACAGAGTCGACGTAACAGAATATATTAGAAATGTGGATGAAGAAACAGTTTGCGAATATTAGAGACAAAGTGTTTGATGAAATGGAAGTAGACTTTGAGAATATAATGGACGAGAGTCGTCCGACGAAGAAATGCTATCCGACGATAGTGGATGTGCTAATGATATGAGCGAGTATGAAATGGATCGCGTAGAAAAATTGTCGTCTCCAGAAATTCGTACATTAAATGCTCGTACTAAGCACTATGTGATCCACAATTATTATACGGGTGGATCTTTGACCGTATGCATGATTCATATAGCTGATGAGATTCATATAGACATTAACGATGGAGGAATGTATCACGTCAGGGTGCATGAGTTGGTTCTTTTGGTAGGCTAGACGGCAGGTCGTGCATGAATTGCAGACTGCCTTTGTACATTATATTCTCGTGCAGCATGTGCCCACTTTGCATACATTAAAAAAAAAACATGGAAAACCACGAGCGAGTGGAACACGAACTGCTGGAATAGTGCGGCCAGGTCACTACTCTGGTGGAGTGTTTCTCGTGGCTGCAACGATGCGACGAATGCATCGAGCAGCTCGAAGAGCTTTGTCGGGCCAAGCGTCTGCGCCTCGCCATTGGATACAGACAATCCGCGGTGGCGAGGATCGCGCGACTCGCGGGTACAAAGTTGGAATTGAAGCTACGTTTCGTACACATTAGTGGTGAGTACGCGAGTGACGAATACGCGAGTGGCAACGAACGATCTCTTGTCTGACGAGAGATCGACGCTGCGTTTGAGAGTCGTATACTGACAGGTGCGGTGATAAACTCTAATCACATCGAGCCGCGGCGGTTTTTAGAAGACGCTGGCGATGTAGTGCTCGAGCGAGTGCGAGACGCTGTAGAAAGACACGGCAGTGTAAAAATGAACACCGCGTTCAACGACAAGTTTGCGACAAAGAATAAACGTGCTAATAAGAGCATAATTACAAAGAACAGCGAGATATATTGTTACATCGATATGCGCGAGTGGTACGAGCGACACGTCGTCGAGCCTATCCTAGCATCGCTCGAAGAATTCCAGGAACGCGACAGCGGGTGGGCATTGTCGCGTATCCTCAATTTGGTAGTGAATGTGAATAAGCATAATACAATGCACGCGGGATGTCACATCGAAGTGCCGCGAGAAATAACCACGAAACGAGCGGTGATCAGTGTTTGTTCGACGGACAATGCATGTTTCGCGTGGTCGGTGGTCGTCGCTCTGTATCACGCACAAAGACATGTAAATCAGGAATCATCATACTCGCATTACATCGCAGTATTAAATCTCGCGGGTATCGAATTTCCAGTGACATTAAAAGACATTCCGAAATTCGAACGGTTGAACGCGGTGCCGATCAACGTGTACAGCATCGAAAATAGGTCTTTCCTCTGCGGTTCACCAATGACAAGAAGGAGAAGCATGTCAATCTCCTGTACCTACAACATTCACGCAACGATATTAGACACTTTGCGTGGATAAAAAATCTATCCCGCCTTGTAAGATCACAAATTACTAGGAACGAGAACAGGAAATATTTTTGTGATCGATAAGTATAGTAAAAAATAGTCAATAAAAACAGTAAAAAGGAATAGAAAAATGATTTCTTTATTATTTGCAGGTGCCTTCATTACTTCAGTTCGTGCGAAAAATTACAGTCGCACGAAGTGGACTGCCAGAAGATCAACGACTGCGCCATCCGACTGCCGAGCGAGAACGACAAGTGGCTCGAATTCGACAACTATAACAATCGAGAACGAGTGCCATTCATCGTCTATGCCGATCTGGAATGCATCTTACGCAAGACGAAATCTGACAAGGAAGACGCGTCGTCGTAGGCGTATCAACAGCATAGGCTACTACGTGCGATGTGCGTACGATGACGCGTTATCGTTGTATCACTTCCGTCGCGATGAAGACTATAGCGTGGTTCGCGCGACAACTCAACGATTTGGCACATCGCGTGAAAAATATCGTAATCACCAACATGTCCATGGAAACGTTATCTAAACAACAATGGGAGGCGTACCGTAGCGCGACGCGTTATCACATCTGCAAGAAACCATTCGCGCCAGACGACATGCGGGTCCGCGATCATTGTTATCACCGGTAGATACCGTGATCCAGCGCATTCGAATTGTAAATTTAAATTATAAAAATTCAATATTCCAGTCGTATTTCACAATTTATCAGGCTACGACGCGCATTTTATAATTAAGGAAATTGCTACCGCGTACGCTGGACATGTAGATGTATTACCGATAACCAAAGAAAAATATATTTCATTCACTAAACATGTCGATAGCACTAAAGACAAAAATGGAAAGAATTTTCAGAAAAATTGCGTAAAATTAAGGATCATTGATTCTTTCAAATTTTTAAATGCAAGCCTCGATAAATTGGCGTCGTATCTCGACAAAGATAAATTAAAAATTGTACCTTCCGAATTTCCAACATTATCAAACGAAGAATTTGAATTACTCATATGAAAAGGTGTCTTTCCGTACGAGTACATTGATTGCGTCGAAAAATTGCAGGACACGCGCTTACCACCGCGCAAATTATTTTTCAGTACGTTGACAGGCGATACAGTATCCGAGAGCGATTACGCTCACGCCGCGAACATCTGGAAGCGATTCTCCATCCGAACGCTCGGTAAGTACAATGATCTGTACTTGAAAACTGATGTCTTGTTATTAGCCGACATTTTCGAAAATTTTCGCGAATAGTTGCGTCGCGAGTCACTGTCTCGATCCCGCGCATTATTATACATTACCAGGTTTCACGTGGGACGCCATGCTGAAATATACACGCGTAAGATTCGAGTTGCTCACCGACATTGATATGGTCATGTTCATCGAGCGCGGTATACGCGGCGGCCTCAGTCAATGCTTCGGCAGATATGCGCAGGCTAATAACAAGTATATGTGTTCGTTCGATCCATCGAAACCATCGTCGTACTTGATGTACTACGATGTGAATAATCTATACGAATGGGCGATGTGTCAACCTTTACCATACGCTGAATTTCGATGGGTCGAAGACGCTGCGAACTTTGACGTGAGCGCGATCGCTCCGGATTCACCTACCGGTTATATTCTCGAGGTCGATCTCGAGTATCCGCAGCATCTACACGACCGACACACTGACCTACCTTTCTGCTCGACTCGCGATAAACCATCCGGCAAGCGCGAAGATGAACTTCTAGCGACGTTGTACGATAAGCAGCGTTACGTCATCCACTACCGCATTCTGCAGCGAAGTTCTCGTCACGGTCTTCGCGTAATAAAAATCCATCGGGTGCTACAATTCCCTCAATCTCCGCTCATGACTCTGTAATTATATTGAACTCAATACACAATTTAGAACGCTCACGAAAAACGATTTCGAAAAAAATTTGTATAAACTAATGAACAATGCGGTATTCGGTAAGACCATGGAGAATGTGCGCAACCACGTTGATATAAAATTAATAATAAAATGGGACGATACGGCGCGGAGGCAACGATCGCGAAACCGAATTTTCACAGTCGCAGCGTCTTTGCGGAAAATTTGATTGCCGCCGAAATGTGCAAACTCGAGGTGAAGTTCAACAAACCGATTTATGTGGGTATGTGCATACTTGACATATCGAAAGTCTGTTTGTATGAATTTCACCACGAATACATGTCACCGAAGTATCGCGATAAATGCAAGATCATGTACACCGACACGGATAGTCTCATTTACTATACAAAATGCGACGATGTTACGAGACTATGAAACGCGATATCGCTAGATTCGACACGAGCGATTATCCGGCAGACAACGTGTACGGTATGCCTCTCGCGAACAAAAAAGTACTCGATGAAGGATGAGAACAACGGTGTATTAATGACCGAATTTGTTGGACTTAGAGCGAAGATGTATGCGGTGAGAGTAGATGGCAAGAAGGACATTAAAAAGGGGAAAGCCTTTTAAAGAATAACCTCGTAGCGCGAACGATAACGTTCGACGATTACACGCGATGTGATTTGAACGAAGAGATTGAAATGACTCGCCGTCAATCATGTATACGATCTAAATTACACGGAGGTATACACGATATCCGAATCGAAAATCGCTCTGAATCCATACGACGACAAACGATATGTCGTACCGAACTCGACAGAGACGTTACCGTGGGGGCATTGGAGGATACCTTTGTAATACAATATATGTATTATATGAACGAAGATGATGGTGATGATGAATGGGAAGTAATAAAATAAAAACGTTTATATACTTATATTGATATATTTATATATTTTTATATGTAGAAAAAAATACACGAAAAATTTTATCAAATGACATTGTTTTTGTCTATCCATGAATTGTGCGATCCATCGAATCCCAGCCACTTGACGTACACCTTGTCTCCCTTCCTGCGCAGTACTTTCTCCACGAGATACACGTCCGGATGAGTAGCGCGATGCAACTCGTGCTCGTAGAACGCACGAGCGACGGATTTTCCGCGATAGTCCTCGAGTAGATAGATTACGGGATTGGTACGCTGCACTTTAACGATCGTAAACACGTCGGTGATCCAATTTGGCGTGTAACCCTTCTCAAAAATCGTCTTGTACTTGCTCACGCGTACCGAATCGCCCACTTTGAATTTTGCTAGACCAGCGATTTTTATCACGCTGTACATCGTGTCCAAGAGTCTTTTGGCGATCGCGGGATTTACGTTGGCGGGTCGCATGCCGATAGTGCGATGCTTGCGCGCGTTGTAATCTGATACGAGACGCGGCAGCTCGTCGATCCACTTGTAATTGCCGTTGAGTGTAAACATCTTCCACATGTCGCTTTTAAGTGTAAGATTGAACCGCTCGACCACCGACACTTTCAACGTCGAATACGTGGAATAGTGATTAACGTCGTGTTTTTTCAAGATTTTCTGCACATCGGCATTATAAAACTCCCCATATCCATTCGTAAATTTTTGGGACATTCCACTTGCTCGAATTATCTCAACAATAGCATCAGCCGTCTCTTCCACCCTTGCTCTTGAGCGGTATGGCCCACGCGTACTTGCTCAACACATCGATGACGATGAGTATGTAGTGATGGCTTCTGTTGAAGCTCGACTACGGACGCATCTCGACGATATCAGCCTATCATAGATCGTCTTATCTTCGAACTATGACGCGTCTTCGTGGAAAATTTCTTCTCACCGGAGCGTGCACTTCCTCGACGAGTCGACGTCTCTCGGAGCTAATTTTTCTCTTTTCGCTGGATCTCTTTTTCATGATTCGACGCATAATACAAAGGACAAAAGTATTTTTTTTTCTCGCTGACACCACTCGACTGACTCGTTTCGTTGATACGCGATTTAATTTATAATAAGACTGGCTTCGCGAAGTTCTTCGGTAATCGACAGCATCTCGTTGTCATGAGCGTTGTTGCCCGCTCGGTGCGAAGCGTCGAGCAATCGTAGACGATCCACCAGCTCGTTGGGATCGTCCCAGTGCACGTAATCGATTGCGTTGTCGTTCAATGTCATTGCGTGAGGTAATCCCTTTCTAGATTTCTTCTTCTGTTTCTTGGGTGTGATCGACATCAACGGCGCGATTACGTATTTGTACTTGTATCCCCTGTTGTTCAATAATCGGCCTTGCGAATGATGCTTGTGTTTGTGCGCATTCGTCGCCAGCAGCATGCTCTTGTTCATATCGTCTTCCGTGTAAAGGAGATCGTCGGAAATTCTCTGGAAAATTAACTCGTAAAGACCGGCTGAACCGGTGTATCGTTCGCCGATAATTATGTTGTCCGCATCATCCATGTCGAAACGTTTATTGCCAAACATCAATCCATCCTTGTGTAGGTAAACGCCGTATACATAATCTATACTACTTTTCTGTTTATCTCGCGTTCTCCTCAGGACAGCCTCGACGTACTTTGACCCAGCGGACCCAAGTCGGCTTGCAACGCCTCTCGACCTTCCGACGTTTACAACCGATTTTAAACCTTTGTTGCTAGCGAGTCGTTCGTCGTTTCGAAAATGTTGTCCAACGATTCTATCGATACGATTATCGTACGCGGAGTGGAGGTTATCGGCTGTACACGATCGTGCGATCGATCATCCGGAGTCGCGGAACGTCTCACTCGCTTTCTCTCCCTCTTCCTCCTCCTCCTTCTCCTCCTCTTCTTCTTCCTTCCTCTCGCTCTTGGAGGCTGACGCTGCGTCATCATCGCTGTCTCTTTATCGCGCGCACACCGTGGCTGTCAACGACCTGTCGCAGCGGTTTGATAATAGCCTTAAAATGTCTGTCCATGTCCTCCTCGATTCTACCGGTTTTCAGAGCGCAATGTTTCTTTTTCGATCTCCCTCACGATTTTTTCACGCTCGCACACAACAGCCATGTTCGTCTCTGGAGAAGTATCGACAACGAGTGCTACAGTATCGCGAACTCGTTTTTTTTTTTTGCCAACAGTCACGGCACAACGCGCAAAATTCGTCGTAGGACATGTTGGTGTTCACGTGATCATTGTAAACGTGTTTCAAGTTGGTACAATCCTGTTTGAACAGGATCAACAGGTTCGCGTTGTCGCGTATCAGATGTTTAGGTATCCTCGCGTACGTCTGACAGAGATAGAAGCAGTCAACCTTCGCGTGGCGACCCATCGAAAAGTATTCTCTCACCGCATCCTGCTTGTCGCATGTCATCAAAGATAAAAATAGAATTTGGGCGCGCCACGTTCGGTGGAAAGACGTCGCTGTTGTTGGAAAACGTAAAGTAGCCGATTTTATCGATAGACGTAAATAAATTTTCGAGATATCGATACATTTGCTGTTGCAGTGATTTCGAGTAGACGTACACGTTCTCGAAACTACTGCTCGGGTCCTTGATCGGCGGAGCGGTCAGCGTGGCGAAAGCGGTAAACGATAGCAAAGCCGCGCGACGTCAATTCGAAGAACTGCAACGTCATAATCGCGTGATGGAATAGAGTCGCGGACTGTATCTCGCTCCATACAAATATGGACGCGGATTGTATCTCGGTCCATACAAACGTGAACAGGGCGTAGCTGCAAAGAAAAAAAAACGCCAAAAAGATAAAACGATAAAAATGCCGTCTGGCGCAACTATCAATGTACAATTGAACGAGCTCGCGAGATGTATGCGCGTACCATACTTTAGAGGCATTTTTATGCGTTACCGATGGCGCGCGCCGAAACGAAAGTGGTATCGTTAATCTGGACTATGCGACGAGGCCTGGTACTCACTGGGTAGCGTACGCGAAGAGGAACAACCACGTAGTGTACTTTGACAGTTTTGGTAATCTTTGACCGCCTAAGGAATTAGTGCAATATTTCGGGAACGGTGCTACGACGATAGAGTACAATCGCACATCCTATCAGACGTACGATCAAAGTTTCTGCGGACAGATGTGTCTGCGGGTTCTACAAACGGTAGACGCGCGTGAATTTAAAAAGATCGACGAGGTGCTGTGAAATCTTAGTATTAGTCGAACGCTTTTTCCATCATGTCGTTGACGCTTACGCTGGAAAAAGCACCATCCTCGCGAATTACTTCTCCGCCATAGATTTGAGTGACGGAGATTACGAGCTGGGTCTGGCGATTTTTGGGACTTATCACACGATACCGAACGTAAACGAATCGAACAACAAATTTTATTTCGCCAAAGACAACGCGGAAATTACAATTCCCGAGGTTTCGTATGAAGTGCGAGACATAAATGAATTTCTGAAACGCGCGATTTTACGCAAACGTCCGCACCGCGACGCACTTAAAACCGTTGATGTAGTGTGTGGTAACAATAACAATGACACCGATGATGATGATGTTAATGGTGAGGGTGGAGAATACCCGATTACGCTCCGCGCAAACTACAACACAATGAGATGCGAGATTAGATGTGCGTACAGAATCAACATTGGCAAGCCCAACAGCATTGGATCGCTGCTGGGATTTTCGTCAAAGCGTATACTGCAACCGCGAAGGTGGTACGAATCGGACGTGTCGATCAACATAATGAATGTAAACGTTATCCGCATAGAATGTAACGTGACCGTGGGCGCGTACAGCAATGGCAAAAGCGCGCACACGATACATGAATTTTTGCCGAGCGTACCGCCAGGATATAAGATATCGGAGAGGCCGGCGCAAATCATTTATCTGCCGATCATCGCACGGAGCATTACGGATAACGATACGCATCGTCGATCAGAACGGACGATTGCTCGATTTTCGAGAAGAAGAAATCACAAGTAATATTTTAAAAGTACATTATATTCAATAAAATGTATTTATCTATTAATATGATGTTCAATCACTATTATTAAGAAAATAACAATTATGTAGGAAAGAAAATATTTTCATGATAATTTTCATGCTAAAATGTTGTCATGTTATCATGATAATTTTCATGCTGAAAGGTATGGTCGTAGAATGTTTCTTATACTGTGACGCTCCTGAGATGCACGTTCGTGCGCGATCCAGCGATTCAGCCGTCGATCGTTGAGCGGATGTAAAGGAAAAATAGGCAGCACTTCAGAAATTGGCTCGAAATGTACCATTAGTTGCGAGCACACTGAAGTACACATATAATTTCTGTAATTTTATAAAAATATATTTGGAGTAATAGGTTCATTAATAACGTTATTTATTTAAAAAAAAAGTTACAAAAAAAAGGAAAAAGCAGGATCGAACATAGGATCCTCAACATTCTGATCTCGCACCTAACGTCCGAAACCACGCTGAGTTTTTGCGGATCGGCTCTATGAACGCAGTACATAAAACATACGGAAAGTCGTAAACTATATCGCGTCAACTATCACATTTTGAAATCATTTTTGCTATTATATGTTAATGAGAAAGATATATTATTAACCCTTTCACTTACAATATCGTGTGAGACTCGTGGTAAAGAAATCAGGCCAAACATAAGTATCATGGTGAGAGTCGTGGTACATCTATCGGGCCAAACGTAAACAATACGTTCCAAGCTGTTAATTATAGCACGCGCCATCGTAACTTAAATCGTAGGACAAAGGGTTAATATAATTTAATAACAATTATGTATTATCTAGAATGTCTCCTTCTCCCTTATGATACACGCCAAGCGGCTGAAATGGCCGAGAAAGTATTTTCGGTCAGAAACAAGTGACCACAGAGAGAAGGACAGAGACAGACTTGCTAGACGAACCCAGCTCGGCGTGTCCGCGCGGAGGCTCACCGATTACAATCAGAGCTTCTATCCATTTTTGTTTTTTCTCTGTCTCGCTCTATCAAAACAATAGAAATTGAAAGAATTTTAAATCACAAATACGGTTGCCAGTTCTCCGTTTTTTTTTTTTTTTTTTTTTGACAGACTTCGGTTTCTTGGACTAATATTCGATACTCCAGCAGATGTGAAAATCTCCAATTTTTGTAAAATTTTCACGTCTGCTGGAGTATTGAATATTAGTCCAAGAAACCGAAGTCTGGCAAAAAAAAAACGGAGAACTGGCAACTGTGTTTATGATTTAAAATTCTTTCATTTTCTTTTTATTAAATTATATTAATCATATATCTTTCTCATTAAAGTATAACAGAAAAATGATTTCAAAACATAAACATTGATGAGTTATACAATAGTTTACGACTTTCCGTGCGCTGTATGTACCGCGTTCGTCGCGATGATCCGCAAGAACTCAGCGTATTCTCAGGCGTTAGGTGCAAGATCAGAATGTTGAAGATCTTATGTTCGATCCTGCTTTTTCCTTTTTTTCATAATTTGTATTTTAAATAACGTTATTAATAAACATATTACTCCAAATATATTTTTTATAAAATTATAAAAATTATATACGTGTACTTCAATGTGCTCAAAATTAATTGTGCATTTCGGGCCGATTTCTGAAGTGCTGCCTACTTTTCCTTCACAATCGCTCAACACTTGACGGCCGAACCGCTCACACGCGGACGTGCATCTCAAGAGCGTCACAGTATAAGAAACATGCTGTGACCATACCTTCCAGCAAATTGTCATGAAAATATTTTCCTTCCTACATAATATTTTCATAATAATGGTGATTGAACATATTAATAAGTAAATGCATTTTACTGAATGTAATGTACTTTTAAAATATTACTTTATTATTTTTATGATATATTCGGTTTCTTTCAAAAAGCTACTTACGTTTTTGTGCCACAGAATGTAATATAAAATTTTACTTTACCGCGTATCTCTTGTATTTTTTTTAATGGAATAAACCTGGAGAATGCACTTAAATGACGTATCAATAATTGAACTTCAAAGATAATACAGATATTTTACAATAACGTGATCCAGATACGATAAACGCCTTTTCTTAATTTAAAAGTCGCTAAGAAGATGATAATGTGATCATGATATCGATTACGTATCTTTTTTCCTAGAGTGAAAAGTTAAAATTTTTTTTATTTATGTGTGTATATGTATATGCATATAGTTTTGTGTGACATTGTACTCGTAGAAAACAACGGCGTTATACGAGTAAATCAACTGTAACCAGTATGATCCGCGTTCACAGTATCGTTGCCGCGCAAGAGTACTGTCAATTCATTGTAGTGTAGTAGTGTTCTACACACACTCATATGTGTGTGTGTGTGTGTGTGTGTGTGTGTGTGTGTGTATGTTTCTTATTGGAAGGTACTCTATAAAAGCAGAATGGGAAAGATTAGTATCTTTATGTCATTCGTGAATATCACTTTTATTTATCATACGTGCGAGATACAGATTACTAAAGCCATCTATTGGAAAAATAATGGATTTCTTTTTACTACACCTAATATATATAATATACATTACACGGTCAATAATCATATGCATAATTTTCGTACGATGCTGTACGTTTAAGAAATGTATACATATAGGGTGACCTATTTTAATCCCTCAGGCGAAATATCTTCCAGGGGGTTGCTCCTATCAAAAATGTTACAGACAAGAGTTGTAGGGGTTGAAAGGGGTCGTCGAACGGTGACCTTGACTATGACCTTGAGGTCAAATTTGAAGGTCATTTCAGGATCAAATCACGATTTTTAAATGGAACCCCTATTTTTTTATTTCGGATATCGAAAGAGCGAAAAATTTCACGTTCCAATATGTCCTTGACCTTGACCTTGAGGTGAAATCTGAAGGTTATTTCAGGATCAAATCGTGATTTTTAAATGGACACCGTATTTTGTTATTTTGGATAATGAAAGAGCGGAAAATTTAACGTTCCAATAGTATGTAGTCATGTGAATGTCAAAATGTCCTACAGTAATCATTCCAAGGTCAAAGTAGTGGAACGGCGAACAATTGAGCGCAAAACATAATAGTTGTAAACGCTCTTTGTTGAGACCCGGGCAATGATAACTTCTATCTGCAACGTGTGTATATTCACACGTTATAGTATACATATATGCAATATTATATAATATTGTCTATATATGTATTATATTTAAGCACATACAACACTAATATCTGTATATTTTAACATGATTAACTTCTACATCTTTTTATTAAACGTAGCAAAAAATGGAATAGCTACGTATATTATAATATATATGTAATATATTTATGTATAGCTGATACATGTTACATCCTGACCTAAAATGACATTGTACAACAAGAAAAATTTTATTAGGGCCATATGTCAATGTGCACTGTCATTACTGAAAATCTATAGTCACGTATATTATATATTTTCAGTACTTGCAGTCTTTATCGGTACACAATCATAATATCACTTTTTCCTATGACCAATATCATTTTAGGTCAAGATGTAACATGTATTATTGTTAATATATGGATACGTGTTGCATATATATGTATATATTAATTGTAATTCGTATTCATGAATGTCTTTTTATATACAACGTTAGAATGAAATTTTTTATATCATTGTACACATTATACAATATGTTATAATATAAAATTTTAATATTAATTTAATATATTTAATATTTAATATATTACATAAAAATGGACATAGAAAATATCTGCACGAATATCCATATATATATA
>JAANIC010003864.1:32003-106495 GCA_017607545.1 Acromyrmex charruanus | reverse complement strand
CCCTGTGCCCATGCCTTTTTTAATTAAAAGTATCATTTACTACTATTTAATACTATTTTACTATTTACTATTATTTACTGGCAACCACTAATAGATCAATTAACAAATAATTTATTTAATCTATTAAATTATTAATATAATATTATCATTTTATTTTTTCTTTTCTTACAGACAGAATTTTCTTCTTTACATACAGAATTTTAGCATAAAAATTATAAACAACAAATTTTAATAAACCAGAATAAATTAAAAATAAACTGTTAATTGAATTGTTTTAATGAACGATAAAAAAAAATTTTAAATTTGTATCTTCCGGACTTTGATGCTTGTAAATTCTTTGATAACATATGTATATCTGTAAAGTCTATTCTATTTTTTGTTACGCCTCGTTCAATCGAAGGCAACGCAAGTTTATTTAATCGTATCTAACTCATTGTTGAATGAAAGGTTTCAATAAGCTTTAACTTTGAAAAGCTTCGTTCGCAAGTGACAAAATTCATTCTAGGTAGCAAGCTGTCATTATTTTGACGTCGATAATTAGTCATTTTAAATTATAACGTCATATATAAATTATTAACGTCAACCTATTTATTTATTTATTTAAGATGTAATAATGACGTCATCTTTTTGACCAATTAATGATGTCATTTATTTATGACGTCTTTACAATGTCGTACCTAATGACGTTGAATAATTGGCCAAGTGTTAACGTACTAATATTATTAGTGATTAATTAATAAGTCATACAGTTATTCACAACACGAAAATAATGATGTATTTTTAATGTCAGTTTATGACGTTGTGTGATAAGAAATATAAGAATTCACGTCATTTTTATGATGTTTAGATGTCAAAAAGATTATTATGTTCTTAAGGGAATTCTAAACCAACAGGAATTATCGATAATTGTAGATCGCCAATTTCTCCGAATTGGCTTTATAGATCACCAAATCTTTTTAAACAATGACAGCACAAAAGAACACCGACCACACTAAATTTGACGAAAAAGTAGACGACAAAATTAAAAGTTTACTTTATTTCAGCTCTCACAGCTGTTACTTCAGGTTATAATTCCCTTAGTGCAGAAATTTTGTACGTCATACGTCATACCAAATGATATCTTCCCCGGAAGTGTATGACATACACAAACAACTCTGTTTGCGAAATGATGATCGAAGACCTAACAAAAAAGATTTCCAAAATTAAAGTCATACTTTTTGTATAACAATTACTTTTTTCTCTTTTACAGATTTTCGAAAATCCTATTCTAGGATTAAAGTATACGCATTAATACGTGTCTGTGAAATGGAGTTTATATCGAGAACAAAAAATTTCGAAATTGAAACTTAAAAAAAAATTTATTGTCATTTTTCGGTATAAATTCCAGCTCACAGACACGTATTAATGCGTATACTTTAATCCTGGAAAAGGATTTTTGAATCTGCAAAAAAAGGAAAAAAGTAATTGCCCATACAGCACAAAAACCTTTTAGAAATATTTCAGAAATGTTTCACGTGTGAAATTGAAATATTATAATATTTCAGAAATATTGCAAAATGTTTCTGCAACAGCTTTGAGACAGCTCTGAGATAGCAAATGTCCGCGATTCTTGCACATGAAACTTTCTGAAAGTGCTCTGAAATGTTTCGATAACCTTTTAGACTATTTTTAGAAAGTGCTCTAAAAGATTACCGAAATATTACTTATTGATTTATTTGGATGTCATTTTGTTATTCACTAATGTTGCTATTGGTATCTGATAGTATCATTAAGAAATGGGAACGCATATCCAAGAAAACTAAAATCCCTTGGAAGAATTTTTGATTGCTATTCGTTTAGTATTAAATTCCACGTTTTTTATGTTTAACAAAAAATTTTACAAATAAATTTTTAGAACTCCTAAAGGGTCACCTTTGTCACTAATCATTGCTGATATGATTATGCAGGACTTGGAAGAAATTGCAATTGGGAGATTACCTGTACGGTTGTTGTTTTACTTTTGATATGTGGATGACATCATTTAACGGCTCCATCAGAGATATTTTTTTTATCCATTAATGATATTTTGGAAATTTAATTCTTTACATATTAAATTGCAATTTACTATACAAGTTGGCATTGACGGTAGATTAAGTTTTTTGGACACTACGTTATTGATTGAGGAATAGAGCGTTTTTGACGGATATCGCAAGACAAATTTTTCCGACATATTTCTCAATTTTAACTCACAGCATCTGCTTTGTCACAAGAAATCTATGGGTTTGTGGATAAAATAATACCCTTATGTCATCCATGTTTCTAGCAAACCAATCTAATTAATCAATATTTTTTAAAATAATGGATATCCACTATAATTCATCTTTTCTTCTATACAAAAAAGAATTAAATTTTATGTGGATAATATTAACAGAATTGTAACAAAAAAAGTGAAAGAAAAATTTTTCAAAATTCCTTACGTGAAATTCATATTTAAGCAATTCTATTCAATTGTTCAACTGTAAATTAGCCTAGTCTATTCCAAATTCGCTTAAAAGTTTCATTAAAGAAGTAAAGGATGGGTTGGATCGATTATGCAATCAAAACGTAGTCTATAAAATCTTTTGTAATAATTGCGATTCTAATTACGTGGGTCAAACAAAATGATAATTAAAGACAAGATTACAGAAATTCTTCCGACATTAATAGAAGGTCTAAATCGCCATCAATGATATCCAATCACCGCATTGATCATAATCACAATTTTAAATGGGATAATGTTGAAATTTTGGACATTGAATCCTTTTACAAAAAGAGATTAATATCGGAAACGGTCCATATAAAAAGACAGAAACATGGGATTAACAAGTAAAATGATACGGAATCTCTGCGGAAACATATTCTGACATCATGTATTCCCTTTCTCCTTAATACTTCTCTCTTTTCTCCTTCCATATATTATTGTCTCCGCATCTATTTGTCTCCTTTTAACTCATAACGATGTCAGATACTGTCGATTCTATATGTTTCTCTGCTCTAATACAGCACAATGGCTTATAACATTTCTGTATTTATTACTTTTTTAATTTTTGACTCATAACAGTTTGAAGAAGATATTTATAGTTTTGTATTTTAATATACATTAATTGACTTGTTCATTTTTAATCTGCAATTGATATTAATGTTAACATAACTCTAATGGATTTTCAATGTATTATTTTAAAAAATTTTTTCTTCCGTTTGTTTACTTCTTTTTAATTATTGTTAGTGGTTTTTTTTATACACTGTAATTATTTATTAATTGTATTCGTAACTTAACAACTGGTTTTTTCGAAAAATTCTTTCTTTTAAATAGATTGCTTTTCATTAAAGAAAAATCAGTATCACGAGCGTCCCGATTATATTGAGCGATTTTAACATCTCACTTTTAATATCTCAATAAATCATACATTCATAACAAAGAAGGAAGACATAAGCATTTGATATGCATTATGACATGACATTTACATCGTCCGTCACAAGGGTCGTTTGACCTGACCGAAAATAGCGCGGCATTTTCATCCTGTGTCCTCTCGTTGCGGAGGGCGGGCGTGTCAGCGCTTATAGTGGTTTTTGGGCGATTTTTATTATGGCGCCAGATATTATTTTCTTTTGAGCGTTTCTTTAGAATTTTAGTCGGCGGTTACGAAAAACAGTGTTATGGTGGAGCTGCGTCTCACCACTCCCTGCATCTCACCACTCCCACGTCGAGAAAGAGGATCGCAGACGCACCTGATGCCGGAGGCACGAGGTCACTACGAGAAGGATGAACGTGCAGGTGACACCGCTTTACTCTTTATCATAAAATTATGTTAGTAGGAATACTAGGCGTTCTAACGCATGGGATTAGAGGGAAGCGCGGGGCGCGGGGTACTCGTAGATGCGGGGAAGATGCGGGAAAGGTCCCGGCGCTATCGATGTTTACGTAAACATAGAAACCTGGTCAAGTGATTATGTAAACGTGACATTCCGTTATGCATTTCTTATTTTTTTCGTCACCCGCCGCCCTCCCCAAAAATGCATTGATAATAAGAGCTCATGTTTTTTATTAGTACGTCGAGGTAAAGGATAGGCAGTAAAAGAAGGAGGGAGCAAAAGAAAATACATATGTAGTAAAGCGAACAAAAATTTTTTATTCACATTACACTTATTACACTGATTTCTCATTTTTTTTATTATATTTTTTTGCGACAGCCTTCAAATACGATCGGTGGCTCGAACGTCGCTAGCAGCGTTTTCTGAAAAAAGAGAACGAAAAATTTTTTTAACTATTATTCTGCTTTTTCAGCAGAGAATAAAATATATTAGTACTAGTCACTATAAATGCGATACCTTATAGCTTATATTTTTATGGCATTGATGACGTTGATGATGAGGAACATGTTGGTGATTTTGATGCTTTTTCACCAGAACATTCCCAATATCTCGCTTTTTCTCTCGATGGTGGTAGACTTGGCGGACCTGGTGACAAGGTACGGTTGCGCTCGATTGATTTTCGACGTATATATTCTTTTACTCGATCCATGTCTTATCGCTCGTAACTAAAATTTACGATTGAATGAAAAAAAACTATATACATTGTTTATATATACACTGTCAGATCGGTGACATGTCGCCATGCGTTAAAAGAAGCGCCGATGTTTTTCGGTTGCTAAACAAAAAACATAACTTTTCTGCAGTAAATGTGGAAGGCAGGATGTGCAGGTTTTCGCACAAAGGCGAGTCTCCAAGTCGAACGCACCCTTTCTTTGTCATCGATTTCTCTTTTATTACTTGAACATGCGTTTTCTCCTCTAGAAAATATATACTTAAATTTTACGATCGACATTCTAAAAAATTAAAAGCTACGCTTTGTGATCCCTCATTTATTTTACTAACTTTCTGTTGTTGATAAGAAAACGCCCTTCAACTTGCTTTTACACGTTTGGAAATATGGATCTTTATCTACCCTGATCCACATTTAGATTTTGTATTTACCGATCGTGTATAAATAGGATTTTCTCTACATGGTTTTGTAATCTTTGTCGTAAATTTTATTGCCGTGGATCTGGCGATTCTGAGGATCTATGTTTTTGTTTATGTTTCCAATATCATTGAGAAGATTTTCTAATGGCACGTTTCTTGAATATTGTCACGCTCGCCGATCGGTGACCGTTAACGCTCGAATTTTATATTCGCGCTTTGTACTAATGACTATTTTTTGCCGAAATTTTCACGAAACGGAGAAATCTTGGAGTCCACTGAACGTAATGAAATATATAATAGGTCATAAGTACTCGACACCACAGTGTCCTGGAAGACGAACGAATCGATCGTTTCGGTTGACAATAAGAATAATAGAAAAAGTATAGCTAACCATCGTGCAAACATCGAGAACATAGCCAACGTAGTTGAGTATATTAGAAACATGGATCCGGAACAGTTAGCGAATATTAGAGACAAAATGTTCGAAGTGTTTGAAGAAATGGAAGTAGATTTTAAAGAAATGGACCAAGATTCCGACGAAGAAGTATTATCAGACGATACTGATTATGCTAGTGATTTGAACGAGCACGATACGGATTAAGTAGAGAAATTTGTACCGTCTCCAGAAATCGTGCATTGAACGGTCGTACCAAACACTGCATGATCCAGTGCTACTATACAACAGGTAGTGCTTTAATTGTATGCAGCATGTATGATCCGGCTGACACTGATGTTGTGGGAATATCTTGTAAGGAAGCATGATATCGATTATATTGACGCACTAAGCGGTCGGTCTTGCACGAATTGCAGAGTGCTAATGTACATTATATTTTCGTGCAACAAGTGCTCACACTGCACATTGAAAAAAATTATTGTAAACAGTATTGTGAGCGAGACTGGAAAATATGTAAGAAGACTGTATGTAGATGATGTGCTGTACGTTCTCGATAATCCACAAAAAAGAGACATAGGTGTGTGAATATCGTCGGTGCAATTCCTACGCGATCGAGAATTAGATATACGTGATGAGAAACATGGAATAGTTATTAGAGAGCCTGTTTCTGACTGGCCTTTATTCTCGCAACAGAAAGTGTACCTACGGTTATGAGACAAATGTTATGAGGACGATGAGTATGAAAAGAGACATTGATAGAACAGAAAATGTTAATGTAATAAAGGATGATTATTATTGGGCGAAGAAAATCGCAGATAAGAGCTAAGATTAGAGCATGTGCATTAAGATTCCCGCGGGTAATGAAAGTGCATCAAACTGCTGATTATTGACAATATATGGATGGAGTTTCGTGATCGCGATCTTGCACTAAAACTGTTTTTTGATAAATGCGACGATCAATGCTTTAAGTGTGAACAGTGCATTTTCGCAAACAAACATGATGAAAAGGTGTTAGAACGTTATGACATTCTAGATATGTCACGGTACTGTAACGTGTGAACGAGTCACGTGCAAGTGCTCCGTGGAAGAGTATGACGTGATCTAAAGACTGTAAAAAAAAAGACATGAAAAATCATGAGCAAGTGGAATGGGAATTGCTGGAGCAGTGAGGCCAGGTCGCTACTCTGGTGGAGTGTTTTGCGTGGCTGTAATGATGCGACGAGTGCATCGAGCGGCTCCAAAAACTTTATCGTGCCAAGCGTCCGGGTCTCGCCATTGGGCACGGACAATCCGTGGTGGCGAGGATCGCGCGACTCGCGGGTGCAAAATTGCATTTAGAACGACGTTTCGTGCACGTTGGTGGCGGGTACGCGAGTGGCGAGTACGCGACGAAAGATCTCTCGTCTGGCGAGAGATCCATGTTGCGTTTGAAAGCCGTATATTGACAGGTGCGGTGATAAACTCTAATCACATTAAGCCGGTTTTTGGAAGATGCGAGAGAAATAGTGTTCGAGCATGTGCGAAACGCTGTAGAAAGACACGGTAGTGTAAAAGTGAACATCGCGTTCAACGGTGAGTTTGTGACGAAGGATAAACGTGTCAATAAGAGCATAATTACAACAAGAGCAGCAAGATATACCGATACATTGATTTGCGCGAGTGGTTACGAGCGGCATGTCATCAAGCCCACGTTGATGTCGCTCGAAGAGTTCCAGAAATGCGACAGCGGGTGGGGATTGTCACGTATATTGAATTTGACTATCAATGTGATTAAATTAAATCCCATGCGCGGATGTTATATCAAAATGCCGCGGGAAATAGCGACGAAACGAGCAATGATCAATGTGCGTACGACGGACAATGTGTACTTCGCATGGTCGGTGGTCGCCGTGCTGTATCCAGTTGAAAAGTATACGGATCGGGAATCGTCGTATCTATATTATACGACAGTGTTAAATTTCGTGGGTATCGAATTTCCAATGACTTTAAAAGACATTTCTAAATTCGAACGGTTGAACACTATGTCGATCAACGTGTACGGCATCGAGCATAAACAGGTTCTTCCTCTACGGCTCACCAGTGAAAAGAAGAAAAAACATGTCAATGTGCTGTGCAAGATCCACGCAACGACGGTGTTGGGCATTTTGAATGGATAAAAAATCTATCCCGTCTCGTGAGCTCGCAGATTAGTGGGAAAAAGAACAAGAAATCTTTCTGCGATCGGTAAGTACACATGAAAAAATTATAATTTTTCGTCTTACTATTAGGTGTTGGAATTAATTCCGTAGCGTTTTTTTAATGAAAGAATGTTATTTATTTCACATGAGCATTAAAAAATACATTAATGAAAGTACTTCCCATCACTTTCTACTACTTTTGACCATCTTTCGGGCAGTGAATGAATACCACGTCGGAAGAACTGTTCGTCTTTAGATGAAATCCAGGAATCGAACCATTTTGTACAATCTTCGTAAGATATGAACTTCTGCTCGCACAAGCTATGAGCTAATGATCGAAACAAGTGGTAGTCGCTAGGTGCAATATCAGGAGAATACGGCGGGTGCGGTAGCACTTCCCATTTAAGTGTTTCCAGGTATGTTTTTACCGGTTTTGCAACGTGTGGGCGAGCATTGTCGTGCAGCAAGATGATTTTATCGTGTCTTTCGAAGTATTCCGGCCGTTTTTGCTTCAATGCACGGCTCAAGCGCATCAGTTGCCGTCGGTAGAGATCTCCAGTAATGGTTTCATGCGGTTTTAGCAGTTCGTAGTATATGACACCCTTCTGATCCCACCAAATACAGAGCAGGAGCTTTGAGCCATGGATATTGGGCTTTGCCACTGATGTTGATGGTTCGCCGGGCTTAACCCATGACTTTCTGCGCTTTGGATTGTCATAATGGATCCACTTTTCGTCACCGGTAACAATCCGATGCAAAAAACCTTTTCTTTTCTGCCGTTGAAGCAGTAGTTCACGCGTGCCAAAACGTCGTTCGACGTCTCTCGGCTTCAATTCATACGGCACCCAATGTCCTTGCTTCTGGATCATTCCTAACCCTTTTAAACGTTTTGAAACAGTTGACTCATCAACTTGTAATATTTTTCCAAGTTCTGATAGCGTCTGAGATGGGTCTTCATCGAGTAATTGCTCTAATTCTTTGTCTTCAAATTTTTTCGGTGCGCCAGAACGTTCTTTATCCTCAAGTTCAAAATCATTATTTTTGAAGCGTCGAAACCAGTCTCTGCATGTCGTATCCGACAGAGCATTGTCACCATAAGTCTGAACAAGAATTCTATGCGCTTCAGCTGCACTTTTGTTCATATTAAAGTAATGAAGCAAAACTCCCCGCAAAAACACTTTATCTGGCACAAATTTTGACATATTCAATGAATTATACAGTGTTGTTATTTACGATTTCAAGAAAGGTTATGTACGGCAAATGACGTCCTATGATAGATGTTTACAATGTATACAGAACTATAGGTAACAACGAAATAGTGTACTGCTTGTGCCATCTCTTGTAAAACGCTACGAATTAATTCCAACACCTAATAATAAAATAATAGAAATAGTTATAATTTTTTGTTTTTTTTTCAGATGCTTGCACTACGAACGAAAAATTGCAGTCACACGTAATGGACTGTCAGAAGATGAAAGACTCCGCTATCCGACTGCCGAGCGTGGACAATAAGTGGTTCGAATTTGGGAACCAATAAGGAGCGCGTCTCATTCATCATCTACGCTGACTTGGAGTGCGTTCTACGGAAGATGGAACCCAACAGGGAAGATGCGTCGTCGTACACGTATCAACGGCACGAGATATTTAGTATAGGATACTAAGTATGATGATCGTACGATGACGCGTTATCGTCATATCGGTTCCGTCGCAATGAAGACTGTATAGCGTAGTTCGCGCGATAATTTAACGATTTGGCGCATCGAGTGAAAAATATCGTATCCGCCAACTTGCCCATGGAACTGTTGTCGAAAGAACAATGGGAGGCGTACCGTAGTGCGACGCGTTGTCACATTTGCGAGAAACCGTTCGCGCCGGACGATACGCGGGTCCGCGATCATTGCCATCTCATTGGTAGATACCGTGGTCCAGCGCATGCAAATTGCAATCTTAATTATAAAAATTCGTTTTATATTCCGATCGTTTTTCACAATTTATCGGGCTACGACGCACATTTTATAATTAAAGAAATTGCTGTCGCGTACGAAGGACATGTAGATTCTTTGGTTACTGATAACCAAAGAAAAATATATTTTGTTCACTAAACATGTTAAAGATACCGCCGAGAGAGCAAACTGACGAAAATGCATAAAATTACGGTTCATCGATTTATTTAAATTTCTCAGTACAAGTTTCGATAAATTGGCGTTTCTAAGCAGAAACAAATCAAAAATCGTACGTTCCAAATTTTCAACACTATCGGATGAAGAATTACTGACTCGTAAAGGTATCTTTCCGTATGAGTACGTTGACTGCGTCGAAAAATTGCAGGACACGCGCTTACCACCGCGCAAATCATTTTCCAGTTCGTTGACAGGCGATACAGTATCCGGGAGCGATTACGCTCACGCTGCGAACATCTGGAAGCGATTCTCCATTCGAACGCTCGGCGAGTACAGTGATCTATACTTGAAAACCGATGTCTTGTTATTGGCTGACATTTTCGAAAATTTCCGCGAAAGTTGTGTCGCGAGTTACTGTCTCGATTCCGCGCATTATTATATATTGCTAGGTTTCACATGGAACGCAATGCTAAAACATACGCGCATAAAATTTGAGTTACTCACCGACATCGATATGATCATGTTTATCGAGTGCGGTATACGCGGCGGCTTTAGTTAATGTTCAAGCAGATACGCGCAGGCTAATAACAAGTACATACGTTCGTACGACTCATCGAAACCATCGTCGTACTTGATGTACTACGATATTAACAATTTATGCGGGTGGGCGACGAGTCAACCATTGCCATACGCCGAATATCGATGAGTCAAAGACGCTGCGAACTTTGACGTGAGCGCGATCGCTCTGGATTCACTCACCGGTTACATTCTCGAAGTCGATCTCGAGTATCCACAACATCTACACGACCAACATACTGATTTGCCGTTCTGTCCGACGCGCGATAAGCCGTCTGGCAAGCGCGAAGCTAAACTTCTAGCGACATTGTACGATAAATAGCGTTACGTCGTCCACTACCGCAACCTGCAGCAATGTACTCGTCACAGTCTTCATGTAACAAAGATTCATCGAACTACAATTCGCGCAATCTCCTTCGCGATTATATTGAACTTAATACAAATTTCAGAACTCGCGTTAAAAACGATTTCGAGAAAATTTTATATAAATTAATGAACAACGCGGTATTTAGTAAAACTATGGAGAATGTGCGCAACCACGTTGCGTAAAGTTATTAACAAAATGAGATGGACGGTACGGCGCAGAGGCAATGATCGCAAAACCGAATTTTCACAGCGTCTTTGCGGAAAATTTAATCGTCGTCGAACTGCGCAAACTCGAGGTGAAATTCAACAAGCCGATTTACGTGGATATATATATACTCGACATATCGAATTCTGCTTGTATGAATTTCACCACGAGTATATGTTATCACTATTTCGCGACAAATGTAAAATTATGTACACAGACACGGACTTGTATATCGCGTCGAGTGCGAAGACATTTACGAGACTATGAAACGCGATATTGCTAGATTCGATACGAGCGATTATCTGATGGACGACGCGTACGGTATGCCTCTCGCGAACAAAAAAGTACTTGATGAAGGATGAGAACAACGGTGTATTAATGACTGAATTTGTTGGACTTAGAGCGAATATGTATACGGTAAGAGTGGATGGCAAGAAGGACATTAAAAAGGCGAAAGCTTTTTAAAGAATAACATCGTAGCGCGAACGATAACGTTTGACGATTACACGCGGTGTTTGAACGAAGAGATTGAAATGACTCGCCATCAATCATGTATACGATCTAAATTACATGGAGGTGTACACGATATCCGAATCGAAAATCGCTCTAAATCCATCGACGACAAACGATATGTCGTACCGGACTCGACGGAGACGTTACCGTGGGGGCATTGGCGGATACCTTTGTAATATATATATATATATACGTATATCAACATTTATATTACTATTATGTTTTTTACATTTTTTATATTTGCATACAGTATATATGTATTACTATTATACTTTATGTATTATTAATTTGTACTTCGTGTATGTTTTTCTACATTTTTAAATATTTTCATACAGTGTACATGTTACTATTATCATTATAATTTACACGTAGTAATGCATATTTTTTACATTTATATAAGTACTACTATTACGTTTTATGTAGTACCATTTATTATGTATTACTATTATTTTCATTTCATGTATCGTATATTTATATACGTATTTTATATCTATATACTGCAAAAGATGAATGGGAAGTAATAAAAATATACGTTTATATACTTACAAGGGCAAATCAATAAGTACCCGTGTTTTAAGACAGGCGACGTTGCTGATGCAAGTTGGCATTACCATCGTGTACTACCATCTTTCAAACGACGCCATACAAAATTTCAGAGTGATTCATGCAATAGTTTTGATTTAACAACACTTCGTAGTGAGCGTGTTTGATGTTTTCCGATACAATGAAAAAAGAGTAATATCGATCTGTGATTCGTTTCTTATTTTTGGATGGAAAAACGTGCGAAGAAATAAAAACGAAGTTCGATGCCGTCTATGGGAACTCTTCACCATCTATGACAATCATTAGATATTGGTTCAACAAATTTACTGAGGAAGTCGTTGAAAAAGTCCATGACATGATTCTCGATGATCGCCGAATGAAAGTGCATGAAGTAGCAGAGGCCGTAAGCGTGTCGTACGCAACGGCATTCAATATTTTGCATGATAACTTGGGAATGAAAAAGCTGTTGACCCGATGGGTGCCGTCATTGCTCACAATGCACCGGCTCACTACTCCGCAGTCGCCACAGCCAAATTGGTCGAATTGCGCTACGAATTGCTGCCGCATCCATCGTACTCTCCAGATTTAGCCCTCTGTGACTTCTTCTTGTTTCCAAACTTGAAAAAATGGACTCGGTGGAAAGAAATTCACGTCGAATAAGGAGGACATCGCCGAAACAGAAGCTATTTTACAAAGTTTAACAAATCGTATTTTTCTGAGGGATTAAAAAAAATGACAGAAGCGTTGTGTATCCTCCTAAAAGGGGTTGACGTTGAAAAATAAAAAAAATTTTTGTTTGAAAAGCTTGCGTCTTCATTACTAACACGGATACTTATTGATTTGCCCTCGTATATTGATATATTTTTTATATGTAGAAATAACATATATGAATCAAAATTTTATCAAATAACATTGTTTTTGTGTATCCATGAATTGTGCGATCCATCAAATCCCAACCATTTGACGTACACCTTGTCCCCCTTCTTGCGTAATACTTTCTCCACGAGATCCGGATAAGTAGCGCAATGCAACTCGTACTCGTAGAACGCTCTAGCGACGGATTTTTCTCGATAATCCTCGAGTAAATAGGTTACAGGATTGGTACGCTGCACCTTAACAATTGTAAACACTTCGGTGGTCCAATTTGGCGTGTAACCCTTCCCAAAAATCATCTTGTACTTGCTCACATGTACCGAATCGCCTACTTTAAATTTTGCAGGACCCGCGATATTTATCGCGCTGTACACTGTGCCCAAGAGTCTTTCGGCGATCGCGGGAGTTACATCAGCGAGTCGCGTGCCGATGATGCGATGCTTGCGCGCATAATCTGACACGAGCCGCGACCCACAGTTCATCGACCCACTTGTTATTGCCGGTGAGCGTAAACATCTTCCACATGTCGTTCTTGAGCGTGCGATTGAACCGCTCGACCACTGACGCTTTGAACGTCGAATAAGTGTAATAGGGATTAACATAGTGTTTTTTCAAGATTTTCTGCACATCAGCGTTGTAAAACTCTTTCCCCATATCCGTTTGTAAATTTTTCGGACATCTTCTACTCTCTCGAACGATCTCAGCGATAGCGTTAGCCGTCTCGCTTCCACCCTTGTTCTCGAATGGTACGGCCAACGCGTATTTGCTCAACACATCGATGACGATGAGTATGAAATGATGGCCTTTGTTGAAGCCCGAGTACGGGCGAATCTCAACGATATCAGCCTACCACAGATCGTCGTATCTCCGGACTATGACGCGCGGAAAATTTTTTCTCGCAGGAGTGTGCAATTTCTCGAAGAGTCGACGTTTTTCGGAGCTAATTTTTTCTCTCTTTTTCTCAGATTTCTTTTTCATGATTCGACGCGTAATACACAGGATACAAGAAAATAATGTATTTTTTTCTCGCTGGTATTACTCGGCTGACTCGTTTCATGGATATGCGATTTAATTTATAATAAGACCAGCTTCGCGAAGTTCCTTGATTATCGACAGCATCTCATTGTGAGCGTTGTTGCCTGCTCAATGCGAAGCATCGAGCAATCATACGATCTACCAACTCGTTGGGATCATCCCAATGCACGCAATCGATCGCGTTGTCATTCAATGTCATGAGGTAATCTCTTTCCAGATTTCTTCTTCTGTTTCTTGGGTATGATCGACATCAACGGCGCGATTATGTGTTAGTATTTGCATCTCCTGTTGCTCAATAATCGACCCTGCAAATGGAACTTGTGTTTGTGCGCGTTCGTCACAAACAGCATGCTCTTGTACTTGTGCATATCGTTTTTCATGTAGAGGGCATCGTCGGGAATTCTCTTGAAAATCAACCCGTAAAGACCAGGTGTACCGGCGGTGTATCGTACGCCGTCAATAATTATGTTGTTCGCGTCATCCACGTCGAAACGTTTATTGCCAAACATCAGTCCATCCTTGTGTAGGTAAACGCCGTACACGTGATCTATACCGCTCTCTTTATCTTGCGCTCCCTTCGACAAGACAGCCTCGACGTACTTTTGACTCAGCGGGCCCAAGCCGGCTCGTAACATCTCTCGACCTTCCGACGTTTGGAACTTTCGTCGCTAGATTTTGAGTTTTCATCGTTTCGAAAACGTTCTCCAACGACTCTATCGTTGCTACGATTTTGGCACGCGGTGTGGAGGTTATCAGTTGTACACGATCGTGTGATCGATCATTGGATTTATGCAGAGTCGTGGAACGCTCGAACGTCTCGCTCGCTTCTTCTACCTTCTCTTGCTTCTCTCTTTCCTCTCACGTTTAGAGGCAGACGTTGCATCTTCGTCGCGAGACTCTCTTTGTCGCGCGCATGCCGGGGCTGTCGACGAAAAGTCGCAACGGATGGATAAGAGGTTTAAAATGTCTGTCCAACGCGATGCTCTTCTCGATTGTACCGGTCTTCAGAGCGCGATGTTTCTTGCGGATCGCTCGTTTTCTCGACCTTCCTCGCGATTTTTTCACGCTCGCGCACATCTGCCATATTCGTCTCTGGCTAAGTATCGGCAACGACTGGTCACGTTACGATATCGCGAACTCATTAAATCCTTTTCTGTATCGTCCATTTGTGGGCGCACTGTCTTTGTCTATCACTAGAAATCCATATTTTTGTTGCCAACAGTCGCGGCACAACGTGCAAAATTCATCGTACAACATGTCGGTATTCACATGATAGTTGTAAAAGTGTTTCAAGTTGGTAGGCCATTCTGTTTGAACAGGATCAGAAGCTTCGCGTTGTCGCGTATCAAATGTTTAGGTATCCTCGCGTCTGACAGAGATAGAAGCAGTCGACGTTCGCGTGGCGACCCATCGAAAAATATTCTCCCACCGCATCCTGCTTGTCGCATGCCATGACATCAAAGATAAAAATAGAATTTGATCGCGCCTCGATCGGCTAGAACGACGTCGCTGTTGTTGAAGAATGTAAAATAATCGATTTCGTCGACAGACGTAAATAAATTTTCGAGATAACGATACTTTGGCTGTTGCAACGATTTCGAGTAGCCGTACATCTTCTCGAAACGTACGCCGTTCGGGCTCTTGAGTAAGCTTATAAGAACGTTGATTTTATCACAATTCGACGGTCCGCAAATGATTGCACGTATAGTACTCGGCAGCATTTTGTCATGCTTACGCTTCTGCACGCTGCCTCCCATCATTCGCGATTTCGCGTCACAGTTTGTGACGCGTATCGTCAGCGGTTGCAGCATGAATTTCATTCTTTGCTCACACTAAAGGCTACGTTCTCTCGAACGACTATTTAAAGGCGCGCGAATCTACTAGTCACGCAGTAGCAAAATATATTTCGCGCTGTGCCATCCTTTCGACATCAGGACTTGAGCGCCGAGCAGCTGCAGTATATAGAAAGTCGTACTCTACACGTGTACGGTGACTATATCGACTACAGGATAAGCTTCCTGAACACGTGAAGGCGGATTCTGAGGTTCGAACATATCGTCGCTGCGACAAACACTACAATCAGCCGTGGCAAGAGACGTACATCGACGGTCCCGCACCTAAGATAAAGGACTGTAGCGAATGTTAGCGTCGGGCGGCAGTCCGTTGAATCCAGCGATAAACGCGCTTCCTTTCGAGTTACATATTCGGGATAATTTTGTGGCCCTGGCACTCGGCTTACGAAGCGATTAGTCAGAGATGATGCGGGCATAAATCTACTGGACGCGGCGTGCTGAGAACACGACGTTGCGTATTCTCGGAGCAACCGATAGATAACCGCTCACGCGGCAGATAAGGTATTAGCCGAGAAGGCGTGGAAACGCGTTATCGCGAGAGATTCGGCTCTGAGCGAGAGAGCCGTCGCTATTACCGTTTGGACAGCGATGAAAGCCAAGATCAAGATCGGCATGAGCATGAAATCGAGGAAGAAGACGACAACGAGGAAAAAGATAACGAAAAAGCGGATATTTCCAACGGCAAAACGAGGCGGCGCGTTATCTTTTCTGCCAATATTAGGCGCGCTCGGATCCTTGATTGGCGGAGCGGCCAGCGTGACGAAAGCGATAGCAAAGTGTGACGTCAGCTCGAGGAGCTGCAATGTCACGACCGCGCGATGGAACAGGTCCGCGGACTGTATCTCGCTCCGCATAAATATGGACGCGAACTGTACCTCAGTCCCTATAAACACAAAATGTAGCAGCAAAGAAAAAAAAACGCCAAAGAAACGATAAAAATGCCCTCGGGTGCAACTACCAATGTGCAATTGGACGTGCTCGCGAGACGTATGCACGTATCGTACTTTAGAGGTGTTTTCATGCGTAACGTTTTACCGACGAGCGGCGCGCGCCGAAACGAAAGCGATATCATAAATCTGGACGATGCGATGGGGCCTGGTACTCACTGGGTAGCGTACACGAAGAGGAACAACCGCGTCGTGTACTTTGACAGTTTCGGTAATCTTTGACCGCCCAAGGAACTGATGCGATGTTTCGGGAACGGTACTACGATAGACTACAATCGCACGTCCTATCAGACATACGATCAGAGCTTCTCCGGACAGATGTGTCTGCGATTTCTACAAACGGTAGACAGGCGTGAATTTAAAAAGCTTAATGAGGTGTTGTAAAGTCTCAGTATTAGTCGAACGCTTTTTCCGTCATGTCGCTGACACTTACGCTGAACGAGAAGAGCACTATCCTCGCGGCGAACTACTTTCCCTCCATAGATTTGAATGATGACGATTACGAGCTTTGGCGATTTTTGAGACACATGATATGTAAACGAATCAAACAATAAATTTTATTATAGCAAAAACGCAGAAATTGCTTTATTTGGATACAGATTACAATTCGAGGGTTCGTACGAAGTGCGAGACATAAATAAATTTTTGAAACGTACGATTTTACGGAAACGTCCGCACCGCAACGCGTTTGAAATGTTGACGTAGTATGTGGTGACAATAACAACAACAACAACAACAATGACACTGATGACAATAATGGTGGAATATACCCGATTATGCTCCGCACAAACTACACGATGAGATGCGAGATTAGATGTGCATACAGAATAAACTTTAACAAGCCCAACAGCATTGGATCGTTGTTGGGATTCTCATTGAAGCGTATACTGCGACCGCGAAGGTGGCACGAATTACGTGTCAATGACGTACGATAAAGTTTTGATTGCGTTGAACGCTGGATGGATCTCTATATCCGACATGGAGGAAGGACACTTTAATTTTTGCGTGCCGCTCAGCATGCTGTTGGGCTTTCGCGAAGATTACAAATGTCTGATTGTCAACGCTCGCCACGAATTGATTTGGATACGAGCGCGCAATGACAACAATTGCTTGGTAAGAAATCCTGTGACGGAGTCTGAGGTTGAATTATTTGAAGTACAGTGGTGGATGCCTCACGTTGCGTTAAACGAGATCAATAAATTATCAATGCTGTGAGCATTGGAAAACGGTCGTTATCTGAGCCTGAGTTTTCGCTCGTGGGATCTGTACGAGTATCCTGTTACAGAATACGACCAAACATTCATGGGCTGTCAAAACAGCGACTCGAAACTTGAGAAGTCTCGATACGTTGTCTTTGCTCTGCAGATCAGTCGAAAGAATATCATGTCACGAAATGATAGCGTATTCGATGATTGTAATTTGAATAATCTGTAACTTTATCTAAATTTAGCGTTTTTTATTCACGATGATTTAAATCTGGATTTTGGCAAAAAGAGATACGCCGTTCTATTTGATATATACGCGCGTTTTCGTAAAGCATATTATGGAATCGATTACTTTGAAACGCTACTCAACGTGCTCTCATTTATCGAAAAAGCCTTATGTGGTGATTGATTGCTCGCAACAAAACGAATCCGTTAAGAGTGTCACTGTGGACGTACGCATAAAATTTGACTATAAGAAGAATGTGCTCGCAAATACAACAGCCTATTGTCTCATCATACACGATCGCGTAGCTCAGTATAATCCATTGACCAACGTTGTGCGCAAAATCTAAGTGCATCTTTGACACGATATAAAACCTACGATACGTCGCAATCGACATCACAGTCTTCTCGATAACATGCCCGTGCCAACGTTCATGGATCTGCAAGGATTCATCGTTAACCAGAAATTTATCATGAAGGAAGTGGCGGTGCTGAAACAGGGGACCGTTTTCACGCATTACATTTTTACGAGTTCCGTGCCATGGAAATTTTTGACAAGATCTGACAGGTCTTGCGCTTCCTAGTTGATTGCTTATCACCATGGATTGCAATGGGAGGACGGGATGGTCCCACACAACGAGGCGAAACGCCTAATTACGACGACTGTATTTGAATGATGCTGTCGCCAAGGGACGCGAGAAACGAACGTGGCTGTGGAACTTGCTTCTGGACGATGAGCGAGAACGCATGTACGTTGAGACCTTCGATGCAGTTTACGAAGATATAGAATCTTTATCTAATCTAGATGTTACTAATACTATACGATGCGTACAACATGTTAAGAATTGCGCGTTACAAAATGTATTGAAAATATATAACTGGTGGTTGCAAAAGAAATAAAAATACGTTAACGTGTTTATTATGTATTTCTTTTCCCTTCCTTTGTAATGTATAAACGTATGTATGAACGTACGTATAAAACATATGTATAAACTCGTGACAAAGAAAATACGTAGAAAGACGTGATAAAACGTGTCGCGATACGTTCGAAATTTTTGGAAAGAGAAGAAAGAAGCCTCCCCTTATCGATTCTAGAAGTATTACCATTTACATCACAATTTACGCGGATGCAATCAGTCTTACGCTTGTACGAATATCCACTTGTACGAACGGTTGAAAAAATGTACTTCGCTAAAGAAAGCAGTGCATCGATGTGAAGAAGGAATATAACATGTAAGTTTCAACGTTCTATACACAAAAGAAACATTTTTTTAACATTATGTATGTACGGAGCATCATGTGGTGCGTTTACTGAGCAAACGTTACGATCTGACGAATACGGACTACAAATTTTTGGAAATTGGAATCAACGTTGGCCTACCGAGTTACGTGCAGATCGCTCTGGGAGATCATCGCGGACACGAATTGTCGCTGTCTCTCGAAACGTGGAAAAGCCTCTACGAGCATCGATGGAATATTTACAAGATGCTTCGGAACAAATACAAGAATAATTTTATAAGCGTTGGACCGCTAATCGTCAGCGTTTGCACGCTGAACGATGCTACGCTCGTACGTCTCGATTCTTCATCCGTTCGCATTACGAAACAATGCTACGCCATATGTTTGACTTTGACGGGTGTATCGATGTAACGTTCAAACGATTAGCTCGACTCGTCGATACAGTTGATGTCAAGTATACGCGATTCTCCAACATCGCGTCTGAGAATGCTATACGTAACATCTTCAATGGACATCAGCTCGTTGATTGCGAACTATTAGCTTTAGTTTTTAATAAGTACGAAAACCAGTATAATAAGATGTGAATAAAAAATTTTTGTTCGCACTATATATGTATTTTCTTTTACTCCCCATCCTTTGCCTCAACGCGCTAGGAAAAACTGTATTGAAAAAAACTGTGTCGTAAAAAAAAGGAGATTTGTACTCTATTGATTCATTTCTTCCATCCTTTCTTCACTCACAGCATGTTACAAGCTCCGTCGGTCTATCTTTCTTTAACAGAGAGCCCTTGTTATCTACGCATTTTTGAGGAGGGTGGTCGGGCGACGGTGGCGGTCCGCGGCGGCGGGGCAGCGGGTAACGACAAAAAGTAAGGACTGGAGTTCTATTGGGATACAAATTAGTTCCGTTTTTTCATATTCAAAAATGCATTTATTTCAAAACAAAATGAATGAACAGATTAATTAAAGTATTGTCCATCGCTGGCTATTACTTTTTCTCATCTCTCAGGCAATTTTCGAATTCCATCTCGAAAAAATGAGTCGTCTTTGGAGGCGATCCAATTTTGGAGCCAATTTTCGATTTCTGCGAAAGAAGTGAACCGGTGACCAAATCGTGCTGCATCCTTCGGAACAACCAGTAATCAGGAGGAGCAATGTCCGGAGAATACGGCGGGTGCGATAAAACATCCCATTTGAGCGTTTCGAAATATTTTTTTACGACTTTTGCGACATGAGGCTGAGCGTTGTCATGAAGAAAAATAACTTTATCATGTCTTTGCTCGTATTCCGGCCGTTTTTCTCGCAATGTACGGCTCAAACGAATCAATTGTAGCCGATACCGATCACCCGTAATGGAATCGCCAGGTTTCAGCAGTTCATAGTAAACAACACCCTTTTGGTCCCACAAGATACAAAGCATGATCTTCGAACCATGAATGTTCGACTTTGGTGTTGATGTTGAGGTCGATGGCAACGATTGACCGGGCTTAACGTAATATTTTTTCTTCTTGGGGTTGTCGTAGAATATTCACTTCTCACCTCCAGTCACAATCCGATGCAAAAAACCTTTTTTTTGTTGTCTTTGAATCAGCTGTTCGCAAGTGAAAAATCACCTTTCAACGTCTCTCGGTTTCAGTACATAAGGCACCCAATTTCCTTGTTTTTGAATTATTCCCCCTCTCAATCGTGCAGAAACGGCTTGTTGAGTTACTCCCTTTTATAACTGAACTAGTAGAAGTTTCCCACATTCCAATCATATGTAAGGACATAATGATGCTTTGAATTTATGATTTTGATACTTATAAAGGAACTAAATGGAAAAATACGATCTGAGTTTACGTAACCTACTACTCGGGGTATATAAGATTTATGTTTTATTCTAGCAAACACATTGTCTCAACAATGAAATTTCAATTTTTATTTATTTTACTATATAATTATATACCTTTCCTGTAAGCTTTCATTTTTCTTGTAAGCTTTAAAATCGTAATTTGAAAGTCTCATGATATTTTCATTAATTAGTCAAATGTGGGAAAGTTGTTTTTGTTTGGAAATATACTTGAATTCATTTATTTACAGTGTGCGTCATCAAAATCCGGACAAATCGAACAATTTCTTTAAACAAAATGTTTTTAATGAAAAATTAAATATTACAAAAAGTCCTTTTACATGGCGATTGGGGGATCCCTGTAGAGATCCCCCACTTATCCGCATTTGATTTCAATATCGCGGCCATTTGAATATGACTGTTTACTAGAAGCATCAAACTTTTTCGGACGCCAACAATAACCTCTGGCGGAAGCACAATATAGCGGAAAATTTAAATTGAAATTGGTCCGAATTTTGGTGACGCACTCTGTATACAGGGTGATTCAAAATGAATATATTATCCTTGAAATGTCATATTCCTGACTTAATTCTAAGACGATTTTTCCTTTGTCAAAATTTTGTCAAAAGCGTAGTTTTTAAATTATAATAAGAAATAATTAGCGAATGACAGGGCGCGTAAAGAAGGTAGCCAGGAGCGGCGTTTCTCACTGTCCGACGCAGACCGTACGGGGGACCCTCGTTACGATCAGACGATCACGCATGCATATGCGATCGCATTCTCTCTCTCTCTCTCTCTCACACACACACATACACACACACACACACACACACACACAAAAATTACCTTGAAAAAGTTTGATGACTTCGACATGTTGCAGCTTGAGAAACAAGAAAAACTTCCATCGATCATTGATGGATCACGTACAGCTTCAAACTTTTGTCACTTAAACTTCCATTCCTCTAACAAGTTTAGAAATCACTCGTTCTCATTGATGCACGCAGATCGAGTAACCATTAAAATACTTTGTTTTTTATAAAACGCATCACTTCGATACGTTTACGCTCAGCGTACAGCTATTCATTAACTTGAAGAAAACGAAGTATTTCAATGATTACTCAAAAAATTTGTTACTGTATCTCTATTAGTTAAGTGTCCGTTTTACTACCGATGGTCCATTTTAATTATTATTAATTAATCATTCGGTAACTGAAAATCACTCGAAGAAAGATAATCACACGCCGCGTTTATTCGATGACAATATGCACTCGATTTTAATAGAGAATCTGTTAGTTAATTACTATAAATCACTGCCGATTAATTATTCGTCGACTGAATATCACTCGAAAAAAGAAGCACACGATTGTTTACTAATACACGACGCGTTCACTCAACGATAGCAAGCAGTCGATCGATTTTATTGGTTATGTTTGTACTAGCGCTGTCAAAACACGGACGTCTCAGTCATAATCGAATCGATATCGGTTCGATATCATTCGATGTCGAAAGCATCAAATCGACATCGAATCGATGTCAAAAAATCAATATCAGAATATTTCATGTTATGTTGTATAATTGATTTTTCTGACATTGATTTTTCTTCCAAACAGGGTAATGCTTCTTAAGTAATATTACATGAAATGTAATGCTGTACGATAGTGTTGCGCCCGCGGTGGATAATTATTAAATCTTTTACAAATCCTGCTGCAAGGCGGTACGCGGAATTGTATCCGAACCGTCAAAGACATCCATCGGCCGCTGTCATACTGCAAGCGGCTCAAAGATTGTACGAACCGGCAGTGTCCTATCAAATAATCACGACGTTGGTAGAAATCGTGTCGCAAGAAATTTACAAAATACAGAAGAAATTATTCGAGCTGTTGAGCGAAACCCTGAAATAAGTATTTGTTATTGCTCGGGAACACGGATCATCGGATATTCGACAAAAAAGTATTCGGTCTGATGAAGGATGAGAAGGTGTATTAATGACCAAATTTGTTGGACTTAAAGCGAAGATGTACGCGGTGAGAGTGGATGGCAAGAAGGATATTAAAAAAGCGAAAGGCATAAAGAATAACATCGTAGCGCGAACGATAACGTTCGATGATTACACGCGGTGTTTGAACGAAGAGATTGAAATGACTTGCCGTCAATCGTGTATACGATCTAAATTACACGAGGTGTACACGATATCGGAATCGAAAATCGCTCTGAGTCCATACGACGACAAACGATACGTCGTATCGGATTCGACGGAGACGTTACCGTGGGGACATTGACAGATACCTTTGTAATACAATATATATATTATATGTATTATANCGCGTAAGTCTGGGATTTTCATCGCTCCATAAATGCATGTTATGCGAATTAAATATCCCTTCTTGCGTAAATAGCGATTCATCGCTGAATATTATTCGAGATGGAAATCTTGGATCTCGATCTACTCTTCTTAAAAAGTTTTCGCAGAACGTTTTCCTTAGAGGATAATCTTCTGGTCGTAACTGTTGCACACGTGTATAATGAAAAGCATGCCATTTTTCTTCTTGTAATATCCTCTGAACGGTCGAATACGATGATCCGTGTTCCCGAGCAATAACCCGAATACTCGTTTCAGGGTTTCGCTCAATAGCTCGAATAATTTCTTCTGTATTTCGTAAATTTCTTGCGACACGATTTCTACCAACGTCGTGATTATTTGGTAGGCCGGTTTCGTATAATCTTTGAGCCGCTCGGAGTATGACAGTGGCCGATGGATGTCTTTGACGGTTCGGATACAATTCCGCGTACCGCCTTGCAGCAGGATAATACTGTCCGTGGCACTCACCCAGTACCATCAGCATATCGTAATATTCTTCATTTGTGTAGGCCATATTATCGTCCTGATAGAGAATGACACATGGAAGATCTTTCTCGCTTCTGGAAATCTCTCGCTTCTATTAATTTCTTGCCTTTGAGAATCTTTCGCTTCAAGCGATCGAGGGATTATTGATCGACGTATCGATCGTTTCGTATTTATACGATCTTTGCTGGAGGTCGATGCCCCTGCCGCGAATCGGAGCACGTGCGCGGTCTCGCGATCCGCGTAGCATTGCGATTCGCGGCAGGCGTTTGTACTTTATATTAAACTAAAAACATGTGTACTTTTCAAATAAATAATATGTTTTATTAATACATTAAAATGTCAGGTCATTTTGAGACACCCTTTACAAATACATCTCAAACATATGACTCATACATAATCTTAATTTTTTGGATTATAACAATTATGTCAAAAGTTACGTGAATTTGCGGAGAATGATCTCAAATTTATAGTCCAATTTTATCTATAGTAGTTACATAATTGTGATATGATTTAAATACGAAACGATGACAGAGTTGACATATCAAACATGTATTAAGATAAAATGCATATGTAACATATATGCAATGCAAAACTTGTGACTGTGACATCACAAATGGCACATTAAGAATTAAGAAATAGTAATGGGATGGACATTTCTTTGATTTTTTGAAGAATTTTTTTGTTTTGATTATTCCTTTCTATTAGAATTAAAAGAAAGATTATATAGTTTTGCAACTCTTTCTTTAAATAAAAAAAATATATTTCTTACATGTAATAAAAAATTTTCTTAAATGAAAACTATTTCTGTATGTAATAAAAAGATTATTGTTATAACTTAACAAAAAAATTTTTTGTTATTATTTATTTTTATTTTTCCAGTTCAATTTATTATTTATTGTTTCACATAGCTATACTCTTGTCTTATTAACTAGAATTAATGATTGAAAATACGTCGCATCACCGCCAAGATTTGAACCTACGATCCCTAGAACGGTAGTCTAATACACTTAAGCTCATACAAAAACGAAGATGTAAACTATAAGATGTAAGTAGTAAGGAAATTGTAAGCGTCGTCTACAATGAACAGTAGCAATAGAGGCTGTAAACACGTCGGGAGTAAGCTTTCCGGCCCAACCAGAAATGATTGATCAAATCAATGCTGATTCAACGTCACTTAACGTCAAATCGATGTTAATTCAACGTCGATCAATAGCCAGGAAAGCCACTTTTGTAGCTTTTGAATGTGGTTTAAAATACCATCATTTTTGGTGATATTTTCAATACTAATATTGTATTAAACGTAATTGTATACATGTACTAAAGTATATTAAAAAATGTAAGTATTGAAAAATATACAAAAAAATTAAAATATGTAAAAAAATAAAAAACTATGAAATAAGAAGTAAAAAAAATACAAAAAATAAAGGAGAAGGGTCAATAAGATGAGTTTTTGGGCCCATCACCGATCAGTCTCAAAGTGTGTCGTTTTATTCTTCTGTCCAAGGCTCATAACGTACTGAAATGGTTTTTTTTCAAAAATGATTAGATCCGGAGGAATAACCATTTTTAAGTTTCTATTTTACATGGGTTTTTGTATTTTAGAGTAAATCAAGATGCGTTTTATATATTAAATATTGCTCGCACAAGATCAAACTTTCCTAAAAACATATACTATATATGCATTATAACACATGCCAGCCATCATTTTCCGTGAAATACTTGACCTTTAAAAAGAGGCTTATTTTTTACAATTTCTTTTACGTTTGTGATCCTAGAGAATATAATTCTGTTTTTTAATGAATTTATTTCAAAAAACAGAAAGAAAGTAAAAATCAATTAAAACTTGTAAAATGGAAAACAAAAGACTGACACCTGTGGTGAACTGCACCTGCGCTGCGTTCAATTGTTTTTGTGTTTATTCTCGACAATCTCAGCGATTCTGTTTCATTCTTTTTCTACAGTTCGAGCTGTGTGAAGCTTTTCTTATTCTTAAAATAAAATATTTTCGCGTTTTCTCAGATATTTAAAGACCATCACGTCAATTTGAGAATTACTTTGATGATGCATCATGTTAGTCGGAAGAAGAAACAAAAAAGAAAATGGAAGTATCCTCTGCAGATGACACATCTAGTTTTGATGGGTGAAACTTTTACATGTTTAAAATAATGATTTTTCAGTGAAATGTACTTTGATTATTAAGTAATTCTGATAATACATGGTCTAATACAATGATTCTCTCATAAAAAATTATTTTGAGATCTTGCCTTCACTGTCCGGATCATTTCGAGATCTTGCCTTCACTGGCCGGATCATTTCAACATCTTGCCTTCACTGGCCGGAACATTTCGAGATCTTGCCTTTACTGGCCGGATCATTTCGAGATCTTATCTTTACCTGGTCGAACCCATATGACAAATCTGTTCAAAATCACACCTTTATTTGTCATTATTTATTTACTTTATTCAAGAATTCTGCTTCTCAAAAAATTTTTTTTTTTTTTAAGTTCGTTTGATTTATTTTTTCTACAGTTTTGATTATAAAAGGGATTGTCCCAGAAAAATCTCAAAATACATAATCTTGAAATTGCGTAAGAATTATATTGAAGGCCTATCATATCTCATTGGTCAATATTTTTTCCTGTATCTTACGCATTTTTAAATTCGTTTATTTCATTTAGTGGGAATTATTCCTGACGAAATTTATAAAATAAAATATTTTAGAGTTAAAAGAAATTGTAAAAAACTTTTCTTTAAAGATCAAGTACTTCACGGAAAATGCTCTGACATATTGTATAGTGCATATATATGCACTATATGCAGTTTTTAGGGAAGTTTGATCTTGAGCGAGCAATATTTAGAATATGAAACACATTTTGATTTGCTCTAAAGTATAAAAAATCGATGTAAAATAGCAACTTAAAAAGTTCTTCCGGAATATCAAATCATTTTTAAAAAAAACCATTTCAGTGCGTTGTAAGTTTTGGACAGAAGATAAAACGACACACTTTGAGACTGATTGATGATGAGCTCATCTTTATCAATCCTTCTCCTTTAAAGACTGAATGAAAAAGAAAAGTCAAAAAGGAGCTAGAAATTTTCTACATCCATGTCGTTAACTCTGTGTAATGCTAAAAAAAGTTCTCTACATGAATCTATACGTTTATATTTATTTATGTTGTCAATATTGCGCTTAGGGCTCAAAATTTTATGAATCTATGCTCTCAGAATTGGAATCAGCAATACCAAAAATTCCCAAAATATACTATTTTTGAGAAAATAAACATTTTTTATATTTGATCATATGTTGCTTGCCAGAAAAGCCACTTTTGTAGCTCCACACAAATCTCGAAATTTTACGCCATGTGAAAAAGTATCACTATTTTAATGAAAAAATGCCGGCAGTTAAAAAGGTTAACATTAATTTGAAATCGAGCGATTGAATTAACATCAATTTAACGTTAATCATTTCTGACTAGACCGGAAAATCAGCTTATTTCCGACGTGTCTACAGCCTCTATTGCTACTGTTCATTAGACCATCAGACGACATTGGATTCGCTACTAGCCTTATGATCTCTAGCGTGATTGATCAATTCGCTTATTGATTACGTCTTACGGCCTTACTCTTTGTATGTACCATTGGCTTCACGCTGAGCTAATCACGCTTGTGATCGAATCATTGTCAACGTTACTTACTTTCTACTGTAAGGGCCTGCGCGCAATAGAACAAATATTAGAAACAGGAATAAATATAAAAATTTCTACCTATCAGATACCAATTAGAACACACACAGAAGAATACAGAAGAACACATAGAACCTAGAACACACAGTTTCTGATAGATTAAAATCTTTATGTCTATTTGAAATATTTATGCCTATTCCTAATATTTCCTCTATTGTGCGCAGGGCCTAACCATTTTTAATTTCATGCCTCTACTACAGTTAATATTACTAAAGCGTTGTCTACAATGAACAGTAGCAGTAGACACGTCGGGAGTAAACTGGTTTTTCGGCCCAGCCAGAAATTATTGATCGATCAACATCAAATCGATGTTTCTCGACGTAAAATCCGTGAGTGACAAATGATTGATCGATCAATATCGATAACATCGATCAACGTTGAATTAACATCGATTTGACATCGAGCGATGTTGAATCGATTTGACGTTCATCTATCAATCATTTCTGGCTGGGCCGGAAAATCAGCTTACTCCTTACGTATCTATAGTCTCTACTGTTCATTGTAGACAACGCATAATATTTGAGGAGATTACATGGAGACAAAATAATACGCTGCTATTTATTCACTTAGGAAATGATAATGACAAAGCGATTGTCCTCAGTCTCGAGAAATCGATCATAACGGGCATGTTTCATCTCACTGCGACTGAGTGTTGCATGTTTTAGTTTTGAATGGACGGCTTTGACTGTACTATTACTATTTGTGTTTGTGTTTAGTGTTTTCCTTCTCCCTCCTTGTTGTCATTCTTCCCGTCGAGAAACGATTGTCCTCGCAGCAGCACGATACTTGTCAGCACCAGGCTGTGACAGATTTTCTAACCTGAATAGTTGTAAGATTAATATTTCGGGCTCGCGGGGCAGAGTGATGCTTTTTTGTCAGATTCCTTTGTTTTATGAAAAAACATGTCGAATAAGCTTAATTTTATTATTTTTTTTTTGCGTAAAAATGAAGGTTTGACATGAAAAGAAGATAATAATTAAAAAATTAATGAAATTAGGCTTATTTGATGTGATTTTCCAAAACAAAATTATTTGGCAGAAATAAGCGTTACTCTGTTTCGTGAGCCTGAGATATTAATTATTAAAGTTTATGATTATTCACTCAGTAAACGAGAATGGATTAAAATGAATTGAAATTTTTTTCTATCCGAATGCGTATTTTAAATAACGAATACTTTTTTTGAATTTAATTAGATTCAGTTGGATTCAATTAGATTCAGTTAGATGCAATTGAATTGAAAAATGCATTTCTTATTTTGCATTCAAAATTTTGAATTGAACAATATTCACACAGAAAAAGCTAATATTATTTTTAGATTGAAAGACATAGAGATATGCTCCATGCAATTTCTATAGATGAATAAAAATGCATTTAAGATTTAAAAAGTATTCATTTTAACATTCGTGAATCAATATGTCTGAAAATCTGAATTCATTTCAATTCATTTCAATCCATTCTCGTTTGCTGGGCAGATTAAAAAATTTGTTACAGTCATGAAATACTGCGATACGTACAAGCTCTGCGGTCATATATATTTATGTGAGGCACGAACCTGGGTCTATCGTGAGCCACATGAACTCTAAAATAAGAGGTTTTCTATTCTTGCATGAGGATTGCACTAGAATTGAACTAAAATGAACTAGTGCAATCCAGAACTGACGAGTGTAAGCATGCAAGCAAAGAATAAAAAATATTTTGGTGCAAGATAAAAATGGCGTCCCATTTTTATCTTGCACTAAAATGTTTTTTCCATATTATTTACATGGAAGTATTAGATTCGTGTGATGAAAATGAATGCAATTCCAATAAAAAAAATTTTTAATTAAAGATAATGATGACACAAAATGTTTTTATATGTAGGTTTCCTATTATTTATATATATTTATCATTCTATTACTCATAAATTCTTGTATAATTATTTAGAAGAAATAACTTCCTCACCTTCAATTTTAATAAAATTATGCTCATTTATCACATTTTTGCATGAAACGAAAGAATTTGACAGTAAAATGTCATGCCTACCGAGGTATTAAGCGTTAAAGTTAACGACATTGTGGTTAGGAAATTTGTCACCGACTTAATGCAGCGCTATGTATTTTAGTCTATATTTATTTAGAATCGTTACTTCACCTCCGATTTTAATGAAATTAGGCTCATTCGATGCATTTTTATTCAAAACAAAAGTCTGCTCTGTTCTTGCTATGTGCGAAAAGTTGTAAACCACTAAACGATGAAAGGGGGACGATTTGAATATATTAATTAATAAACGTTAATATATCGCTGCAGAAGCAAGTTAATAAAAAACGTATGCACATGTAGCCATAAAGCATGAAAATGTGATCGCAGCACATGCTTTCGTCGCGATATTTCGCAGCTGATAGATTTCCTAACCTCAATAGTCATTAACTTCAACGCTTAATATCTCAATTCGCGGGACTAGACACAACATTTTACTGCTAGATTCTTTCGTTTCGTGCAAAAACGCGCCGAATGAGCATAATATCCCTGAAATTGAAGATAAAGGGTATCTTCTAAATACAATAATTATCAATTCTCTCACTATTTGTACAAGGTCTGTTTTCTGTGGCTGAACTAGTGCTGTACTAGTGCTGTATAAGGTCTGTTTTCTGTGCTACACTAGTGCTGGTACTGTTTGCACTGAACCAGACCTAGTGTAGCCAGTACAGTGAACTTGTGCATTGAGTTCTGTTGCACTGGAACAAAAAACTCAGTCGCTAACGCCATTCTGGGAACAGAAAACGCTTTAGTGTACACTTTTTGAACTAGTACAAGCAGTGTAAGAACAGAAAACAAACCTAAAATTGTTATTGTTTATGTTAAGTTACTACTCTCAATGTGCACAAACAAATGTAATGAAATATGCTCGAACACTGAAAAAGTGATATATAATTTATGAAATTATGTTACATCGTAGTGATATAATTTTATAGGAAAATACAATCTCATAATTTTAATGATATAATTATTACAGACTATAGTATACATTTATGCAAATATAATCAAAACTTGTATAATATACATCTTTTTTCATTATGCCTTAATGATGTAAATGTATTTTGTTATGTCTCATAGAACAGTACATAGATGTTACTTAATTAGGTTTAATTTACATAATTATATTATATGTTAAATATTTAACGCAGATATGTATATATAACAAAATTATCATGTTTATGTCAAGATATCTCGTTTATGTCATAAAACTGTCTTGTTATTATAAAACAAAGACATCTGAATAATAACAAAAAAAATTATGTGCCAAGTCATGTTTGCTGGAATATTGATAATAAACACAAATTAATATGCAATTTTTTTTACTCGCTACAAAAAATTATTTGTATCAAATGCAAAATATTTGTTATATATGCAAATTTGTTTGCTATAAATAGTAAAGAAATTTGACAAATCCTTGCGTTCATAGCAAATCTTTTTTCTCCGTGTAGATTACTTAAAATATTACTATCTGCTGATAAGTGTTGCTCCTGCTGAACGAAATTTTTTCCTTCAGCTTTTGAAAATTTCTTTTTTGAAAGTTTGATTAAGGAATCATATGAGTGAATAGAAATTGGAGCTTACATTGTTAAATATATAAAGACATAGAGATTGTTAAAGAAAGTGTTGAATATAGAAAGTAAATTACAATAGATTATTTTATTGTAAGGAACTACGCATTCAAGATTGAGATTGAAGATTATGGATTGAAATTTTTAACAAATGAGGACAAAAAAATTTTAGCTCCTATTGTTTTGGTTGATTAAATTTCAATCTTTCAATCTTTAATCTCAATTTTCAATGCGTATTCTGATTCTTAAACCTATTCTTTGCCTATATATATATATGCCAAATAGGGTGGCATGAATATACTGCCCCGAGCAGATAGAGTGGACTAAACTGAGTAGAAAAGTCCTCTACCATTTTATAATGCTCGCAATAATTAACGAGATATTAATGTTTAAAGCCGAATATGCGCGTCCGCTCGACTTATTATTGTCGAAGGTACGGCCCATCGCACGTACAGCGCGCGGGCCGCGAGGAGCAGAAATGGCCTAGCAGGCGCGCCGCGCCGTTTGAGCTTAGATGCTCGCGACGGTAAGCCCCGCTCCTCGGCCCACGCGCTCGGTGAGTTGTACTTTCAGCAATAATAGATCGGGAGGACGTGCATATTCGGCTATCTTTAAATGTTAATATCTCGTTAATTATTGGGAGCATTACAAAATGGTAGACAACTTTTCTACTCAGTTTAGTCCACTCTACCTGCTCGGGACGTGGGACCGTATATTCATGTCACTCTGTATATATATATATATATTTTTTTTTTTGCTAATATAATTTTAAATAAAATGTTTAATGAATTAAATATTTACATAGTACTTTTTCAATGTAATATTAATGATAATTCAAATAATTAAAAAAGTAAGGCAGTAAATAGTAATTTAAATAATAATTTAAAATTGTACACATTCTTGAAAATGTCAAAAAATTAAAGGTAAAGAGCAGACTAATGAGAGCGAAGTTGTAAGCATTACGCAAATTTGTATATGTAAATCTTTGATTTATTTAATTTGGACTCACGTTCGAGTCATCTTCAGCAGTAATCACACAATAGGAATATGTTGAATCTTTGACGAGGGAATCTTATCAGCCATCACGTATGTTATTGTTGCACATGGTTGATAAATTCAGTGGAAACCATGAGAGTTGATCAAAATAGTGTTTTTTTTTAAATCCTGCTGTAAATTCACATGGGTTTTTTCTACAGAGGAGTATAAGATTCTGTAGGAGCTTGTGTAGTTACCTATAGGATTTGCGTAATATGCATAGGTGGACGTAAGACATTCATAAGAATGCAAATAGATTAATATAGATACCATGGGGTACAGGAATGTACCCCATGAGAGTTAAAAGGTCTATAGGATACCAGTTTGATGTATAATAATATGTAGGCGTACGACAAAGGAGAGATGGCTCATGACTGAAAATGCTTATAGACTACAATAGAATGATGTATGCACATCTCCTCTGTCCTATGTGTATACATCATCCCATGGTAGTTTATAGACCTATGGGCTATAGCCTATAGGCACCTACATATTCCTGTACATTTGTAGTATCCTATAGGCCTTTAGTTCCCATGAGGCATCTTTTCCGCAATTCCATGCGTACCTATATAAATTTGAGAAAATAATTCGTAACTCCCAAAAACTGGAAGCCACGATAATAGTTAATAAACAAGATCCACGTCGGATGAAAAAAAATTCTGACTGCCATAAGAAAAATATATATCCATAATTTCTTTTTTGAGTCATTAAACACACCTTGTTTATCACGTGATAGTGTTCAGTTTTTGGAATTATGGAAAAATGATCTTAGATTTTCATATGGAATTGTATCAGTCGACTGTTATAGCATTTTGTGTATATACTTATATATATTATAGGGATAATATAGGGTGTCTCAAAATACAGTAAGTATAATCAAATAAGATCGGCCTTACTCAAAGCTAATAAAAGATATCGCCCTAAATCTATCATAAATCCATAGAGGGCCTTTGTCCTTGATGCACTATTAAGGAAGATTCAATTGTCATTGAACTTTCTTAAGAGAATCACATTAAGCGCCATGAGTACCAAATACGCATCATGCTATGAAGCTGTGTTCTTCTGCACTCACCCAAAAATGTCACAATTAGCGGCTGCTAAATATATGAAAAAGTCGAAATCATTCGTACAGAAGTGGGTGCAGCGATATAATGTGGCAAAAAATGTCGATGATTTACCGGAACGTGGCTCGATATGCAAAGTGGACAAAAAAAGCGATAAAAAAATATTGAATCTGTTTTCGCGGAATCCTGGCTTAACAATGCGTCAAGGACAAGCAAAATTGAAGCAGAAAGATTTAGATATATCTAAACTATGTATGAAACTATTCGAACTTATCTCAAGGCTAATAACATGAAATGGTGCAACACCACGCTGGTCGACCACGCTCTTACTTAACTTATTATACTTGAAACTATTTTTGTATGCAGATAGAACCGATTAAACTAAATCGAAAAATCCTCTACATTTTACAATTTTTGCAATTATTACCCAATGAGTAGAATGTCTAAAATCGACGCATGAGACAAGTTTAAGATATCTTTAAGAATTAAATATAAATTAATTCCTAAGGACTCCTTAATGATACAAAATGATTGGATACAACAGGGCAATAGGAGTAATTCTTGTCCAAACTAAACGGTTAAAACAACTTTATTAATAATTAATCCGCTTATACATATTTCGGCTCACTTTTAAGCCATACTCAGAGATAGTATGATATTGTAATTACAAAAATATGTTTTTTTAACAAACTAATTCATTTCAGTGAGTTATTTCCACTTATTAACGGAAACTATAATATAAAAACGAATTCTAATAACAATCTAAAATTTATTAAAATTATTAAAAAGTAAACTTTTTAAAAGCAAAAACGATTTATTGTAAAACAATAAGAAAGTAACTTATTAAAACAAAAATTCACCATATCGTAAACACTTAAATTCTATAGATTTAGTCAAAAATTAGTCTTTGACCATTCAGCGAATCAATTATGTTGGAAATTAATGGATAACTTTTAATACACTTAGAACGTTTAATACTTTAGAACGTTAATTGCAAGCAAAAAGAAAAAAGAAAGAAAAGAAACTCTGATATTAATTATAGTCTACAAACGGACACTAAAATTGAATCTTTAATAATTTAATCTTAATGTAACGAAGAATATACACTGATTAGCTGACAATAACAACGCTTCGATATTTATAGTCCGTCTACAATTGGAAAGTAGGCCTTGGGAAGCCCCTCCAAGTCTATCTGCAGGCTGTTAGAATTCATTTTTGATAATATTAATAAACGATTAAAAAATATTATTAATTTTAAGAGAAAAAATGGGATAGTGATAATATCGTGGCCTTGAGGCCACATGTCTGTCTCCTGATGTGTAGTATCTCTGACATCAATCTCTTTCTATACTAGGGTTTCTCATCCAAAATTGCAATATTTTCCCAATTGAACTCGTGGTCCTCTTCCAATCGGTAGTCAGTTATGTCCGAATGTGTGATTGTGTTCCACTGAATATGATTCCTGTGCTCAGCTGTTCTTATCTTCAGCTGTCTTTTTGTTTGTCCTATGTAGCTTGCATCGCAATCTTTGCAACAGATTTTGTACACCACATTAAATTTCTTTGCGGAAGGGGATCCTTATCTTGAATTCGCGCAACTTATTAGCACTATAAAATGATATTCTCATATCCTCGCTGTTTAATCTCTCGGAAAATATTGGAACGTAAGAAACAGTAAACCATGAAGGCCCCGCGTTTTCGATATTATCACTATCCCATTTTTTCTCTTAAAATTAATAATATTTTTTAATCGTTTATTAATATTATCAAAAATGAATTCTAACAGATTTTAATTATAAAACAAAAATTCTCAAGATGAAATTTAGGATTTAAAAGTAAAATCACTCTATCTACCGGCAATCGTGCCTCTCTTCTGAGAAATCGGGTGATGAGACAAGAAATTCAAATACTTCCTTAAAAATGTTAATTATGGTACCAATCAAATTTGATTTTATTATTATTAATAATTAAAGTAACATCCAAAAAGTTTAATCTATCATCACCGACCTCTATGATAAACTGAATCTTCGGATGCTGAGAGTTAAAAATATCAAGAATCGAATTAATCAAAGTGGTAGGTACCGCCATAATTATATTGTCTATATATCTAATAAAAGAGTAGCTTTGATCGAATCAAAGATAAAGCTCTACTTTCCAAATTTCGCATGACCAAATCAGCAACGATGAGAGACAACGGAGACCTTATGGGAGTGCCATATTTTGCTCATATATAACATTATTAAAGGTGAAAAACGTGGAGTTTGAAACAAATTCAACAGCTTTAATAAATTCGTCTTTCCGTAAACAACAATTCCTAAAAATATACTGCCAATAATCATTAATACAATCGATTACATAGTCAATCGGCACGTTAGTAAAAAGACTAACTACATCCAATAAAATCATGTTCATTATTCAAATGAGAACCATTAAGCTTCTCAACAATTTGGAAACTATTCTCTGTATATGACTGTTCGCTTTAGGAGTATTTTTTATAATTATGCTGTGTAGAAAAACCTCTAAATGGTAAAGAAGACTATTCAATGAGGAAGCTATCAAACGAAAGGGCAATTCTGCTTATGTATCTTTGGCAAGGCATAGGCTCTCGGAAGTATCCCATCACTGCAAAGCAACATCCTGTATTTTGAATTGGATATATAATCCGCATCCCTCCACTTCACAAGCACTCAAATTTGTAACAACTCCCTTTGTGGAATCTCTCTTAATGATTTCATACGTTTCTGCATCCTGGAGCATCTCATTTTTGCAACATAAATTTTACCATCTAAAGCCACGGTGACATTGTCCTTATCAAGTAAAAATGACACTATTATTTATTTCTTTAATCCTAATTTCTTTAGCTAAATCTAACAATTTTTTATCCACTTCATTATGGGAGATGACGCGAGACTGTTTAATATGGGAAAGGAACGATTGGAAGAGGACCACGAGTTCAATTGGGAAAATGTTGCAATTTTGGATGAGGAACCCTAGTACAGAAAGAGATTGGTGTCAGAGATACTACACATCAGGAGACAGACATGTCAATCTGCAGACAGATTTGGAGGGGTTTTCTAAGTGTCCTACTTTTCAATTGTAGACGGACTATAAATATCGAAGATTTGTTATTGCCAGCTAATCAGTGTATTCTTCGTTACATTAATATTAAATTATTAAAGATTCAGTTTTGATTTTGATGTCCGTCCGGACTATAATTAATATCGGAATTTTCTTTCCTTTTTTTTTCTTTTTCTTTGCGATTAACTCGATTTGTGATTCTAAGTGATTTAAAGTTATCCATTAATTTCATCATAATTGACTGATTCGCTGAATAGTCAAAGACTAATTTTTGACTATAAATCTATAGTCTACTTAAATCTACAGAATTTAAGTGTTTGCAGTATGGTGAATTTTTGTTTCAATGAGTTACCTTCTATTGTTTTACAATACATCGTTTTTGCTTCCAAAAAGTTTAATACATTTTAGATTGTTATTAGGGTTCGTTTTTATATTATAGTTTCCGTTAATAGGTGAAGATGGTTCACTGAATGAAAGTTTGTAAAAAAAAAATTTTTTGTTATTATATTATACTGTCTCTGAGGATGGTTCAAAAGTGAGCCGAAACATGTAAGCGGATTAATTATTAATAAAGTTATTTTATTAATCATTTGGTTTGCACAAGAATTATCGTGCTTGACTCCTATTATCATATTGTATCCAACCATTTTATATCTTTAAGAGTTCTTTGAAAAACATGTTTAAAATATGTCATAAAGAACTCTGAAAGATATCTTAAAATTGTCTCATGCATCGATTTTACTCGACAATCTTTATGAATTAATATCTCGTTAACTATTGTGAAAATTGCAAAATGATACGACTTAGTTTAGTCTACTTTATCTGCACACGAAAATAGTTCCTAATACGAGATATTCTGTATATCATTTAGGTCCGATTGCATCAACGTGCACATCACTCTTTTCTCATTCTGGCTCATGCGAGCCTCTTTTCATGGACTGATGCCATAGGTTTCCTTGTAAAAAAAATTTTCTATATTATCCTATATATACATGCTGCGTAAATTTTATAGGTACCTATACAAGCTGCTACAGAATTGTATAGTCTTCTATAAGAATCCATGAAAAAACCGATAGGAATTTACAGCAATGTAAGAGCTTCCTCCCATGGGAACCAGTCGAATTTACCATGGTTAAGCAAACCCAATCGAATAACCGATGGTTAGGCAAACCCATAGCAAAATTCCTCGTAGGAATTTACAGCAGGGAACATTCCATTTTTTTTTAATACATGTTTTTAATATTTTATATATATATTTTTTTTAACAGCTTTAGAAAAAATTATGTTTAAAACAAGAAAAAAATCAATAATTTTAAATATGGAGGAGGTGGTATTATGACTAGGGTGTAGATATCATATTTCCTCATAATATTTCTGCTAAATGGCGAATTCTTACGGAGTGATTTCTTACGGAATTATTTGTTTAGTAGCTTGCCGTAGCTTTAGTAGCTTACACGATGACACCAATACACAATAGTTAGCATTTATTATAATGCATTTTTATTCTCAAGAATTTCAAAACGTTTTTAAGATATATTTTAACATTTACTTACACATATTTCGTAATTCTTCATAAACTTAATTATTATCATACATATATCACATGAACATATATAATTTTTGTCCGTCACTGTCGAGAATCGTCAGCGGTAAAATCGCGCGTCCTTCCGGCTCGGAGGGCGAGCGCGCACGCGAGCGCGCACGCGAACGCACACGCGAACGCGCACGCGAACGCGCGTGCAAGCGCACCTGCGAACGTGTACTACTTCCTTAATTATTTGTTTTTATATCAATAATATTTTTTTTTGTTAAGGGGTTAAACCACTGTAGAATCTTGAAAAAAATCGATTTTTTTTTATTGGCTTAAAGTACTTTAGGGTCCTAAAAACATTATCCCATTGGTAGAATAGTGAAAAAAAATATTTATTAATAATGCATACGAAATTAATCGCAGAATCATTCTTGCAATGCGATTAATCGGAGTGGGATTACACGGCATACAAAAATTTTGTGCATTCATGGATCTTCCACGGCCGATTTTTCAGTCATTTTATGACTCTGTAGTGAAATGTATTCGTAATGGTGCAGAAATAATCTGTGAGCAAAGTATGAAGAGAGCTGCTCAAGAGGAAAAAGGACAAACCGATGAGTCGAGTGTCTCCGGAGGAATAGCTGTGTCCGGTGATGGATCATGGCGAAAACGAGGGTTCTCGTCGCTTTTTGGATTCGCCTCGCTAATTGGATGGAAGACTGGTAAAGTTGTGGACATCTTGGTAAAATCTAAGTATTGTAAAGGATGCGAGTTTTGGAAAACGAAGGAAGGTACAACAGAGTACGAGGAATGGTTGGAAACCCATGCCGACGAATGCCAAGCTAACCACGAGGGCTCTTCGGGCCTCATGGAAATCAATGCTGTTTGCGAAATGTTCCAGCGCTCTGAATCTTTACACAACCTGAAATATACTAGTTATATCGGAGATGGAGACTCCAAGACATATACGGGTATCGTAAATTCATCACCTTACGGAGATTCAATTGTCCAGAAGAAAGAGTGTATCGATCACGTCCAGAAACGCATGGGTACACATCTACGGAATTTAAAAAAGAAAACAAAGGGCCTCGGCGGAAAAGGTAAACTAACTGGCAAATTGATCGATGAACTGTCAATTTATTATGGCCTAGCCATGCGCAGAAATCATGATTCTGTAGAAAAAATGAGGACTGCAATCTACGCAACGCTAGATCACAAATTATCAACAGATGTCAAGCCCAAGCATGATCATTGCCCGAGCGGAGAAAATTCGTGGTGCTCGTGGCAAAAGGCCAAGGCCACTGAAACTTTGGACGAATATACACATAAACCACCTTTACATGAAGACGTATACAAGGCTATAACTCCAATTTATAGAAAATTAACCAGTGATGACCTACTCACTCGTTGCATAGGCGGCTTCACTCAAAACAGCAATGAGAGTTTCAACGCTACAGTATGGTCGATGGCCCCGAAAGCGACATCTAGTGGCAAAAATGTACTTGACACAGCTGTATATATTGCTGCAGGTATTTATAATGATGGTCTCACAAGTGTCATGAGACTCATGCAGAATATAGGAATAAAAATTGGACCGGACTGCTACAATTACTGTCAAGAGAATGATCAAAACCGCATTAAATTATCCGAGCGTTCGCTCTCAGATGCTGCAAGAAGGTCTCGAATCGAACAGAAGGCATCCAGAAAGGAAGAAGATGAGTTCCACATGTCCATGGAAGGTAAAATGTACGGCGCAGGCATTGCAGATTGAAGGTATATAAAATTTTTCAGCACGTAAAACTTTAAACGCGTTTTTCTCGAAACTACATTTTTCAAACTGGGCGACGAAGGTACTCGGAGCCTATAGCACATATCGACTTGAAATTTTAACTGTAGCTTCACAGTAACATTATCTAGTAAACTACCTATCGATTTTTTTTATCTTTGCAACTTTTTTTTTTATAAACAAATCACTTCTCATTTTTTCGGTCGAAAAATGAACCTTTTTTTTATAAGTCCGCCATTTTGATAAAAATTGATGAAATGCTAAAAACATACGTACTTTACTAGAAATTGCTATGTCGATTAAGATCCCGTTTCTTATTTTGTTTCAGATAGCACGAGTTCCTATAATGGCCGTCGCCCGCAGAGGACCTCTTAAAAAACGTAATTTCGAAGATCGGCCGAGTAGCCGCCATTTTGAATGAAAATATCAATTGAAAAATTTTTTTACATACTTCAATACATACTTAATAAAGCCTGAAAGAGAGAATTCGATTCGTTTTTCCTTACTCCCAGAATAAATTGTCAAATTTAGGCCTTTTTGTAGAGCTCCAGAGTGGTCTAACCCCTTAAAAGCTTTTATTTCTTTAATGGTTAGTTTCCCAATTAGGATTAGGACCACGCTCGGCAGTTGCAATTTTCTCCTGTAATTGTGCCCTTTCATCCACATTGGGAGAAGGAAGATTACATCGCTAGGAAGAAAGAAGAGGCTACCTTATGTTGGAGCGCCATCTGCCCGGGAGCCCGGAAACGCAGGTCGTATTATTTTCATATATTTGCTGTATAATCCGTTGCCGCCTTGAGCATTGTTATACCGCTCACCCCTTGCAGAGTGCGACAGAAGGCGAGAACTCCTAGTCACCAGAGAAACAATACGAACGTCCATCCTTAACGCGAAACCAGTGGAAAGCTACCAGGACATTTCCTGCTAGTTCGGGGAAATTAAGGGCCAAAGGCGAAAAGGGAGCCCATGGAAAATTATATTGCTCTAAAGAGCAAGGATTCGCGGCCGTGAGAACCTGTGCGTCACGCGCGGACAGCGTGATTGACGGAAGCCGATTGGCGTGACGGCCCTCTGAATGGGAGAAGGGGCCGAGCGGCCTGGGTGAATCAAAGAGCTTCCGGGCTTCATTCTTGCTGTAACTAAGTTAAAGTGTTGTCAAAGGACGTGCGAAGTTGCCGCCGATTAGAGTTTTCGAGAATTGCTGCCATGAAGAGAATTGACGAGAAGTACAGCGAAAGAATCCGCCAAGACAAGTGTCGCTGTCGCTGTTGTAAAGCTGTCGTTCCGGATTTGTAGCTTCGAGTGGATTGCACAGGAAAACTCACGTCGCGGAAAACGGCCGGTTTAATGGTCACCGTGTAGGATCGCGAGACACATGCCATCCTCCCAAGCATTATGATTTGATGAAATATTAGTTGTCGCGATTGCCTCTCTTACCACAGTCGAGTTATTTTAGGCTTTCGTATTGCTTAGTGTCGTTTGTGTCGTGTCGAAACAATTTGTGATCGGGTCGCACTATCGAGTTAGTGTTCGGCTTCGCGTCGGCGTTATCCTTCCGAGTAACGTGCGTTACTTCGGGTGCGAGTTCTTGCACGCTGTCGAGAGGTCTTGTGAATAATCGATTGACAGTCGCCTTCTAAGGCAATCGCAAAAAAAGCCAAATCTCGTAGTTTAGAGTACAGAGTCGTTAGAAATAAGTCGTCGTTGTCTTTCGTGAAAGTAGATTGTATCAAGTCAAGCGGAGGAAGCGAAGCTCCGGAGAATGCATGTTAAACTGGCTGGCTAAATATGATTGTACTTTATTTTTTTATTATCTCATGTGTAATTCTTCTAATCTACCTCTCTCGCCCTCTGACAATTTTTCAACTTTTGATGACCAATCTCTGCCGTCGCGAATTTAGTATGAGTAAAAGTAGAAGAGATTATTGAAAGAATGGCACACTCTCTCGTGCCTGATGCCCAACTGATTTAACAAGAAGCTCTGAGATTTGTATAAAATCCACTTAGCTGTCGAGATATTCCGCTTCGAATGAAAAAAAGATATTTACGAGTAAGAGCAGAGCAAGGAACACGCGACGAAATTGTGTCGTCGCTAGCGAGCACAGTTACAATATATAGATATATAAACAGGATGTTCGGAAAATGCCAGGATATCTAAATAACTTTTGAATGGATAAAGATAATTGAATTAAACTTGTAGAACACTTATTACATCAGAAGGGCTATCTTTTGACATAAGGGGTAATAATTCCCCATCTTCCAAGGATGCGGGGATGAAACACGTTCAAAAATCTTAAATGACATAAGAGGTCAAATGATAGCTCGTATGAAAGCTCTCGAAAAAACTTTTCCAATGAGACCTCTTGCGACCCCTCCCCCCCTCTCAGGGGTGCGGAGATAAAACACGTTCAAAAGTCCTAAATGGCATAAAGGGTAAAGTGATGACTCTTTTGAATAACCTCGGAAAGAACTGTTGAATGAGACATAGCGTAACCCAGCACTCCAGTTATCAGCACTTTTTATTAAAATTGTGTGCATGTTTCCGTCATCTGTTCTTAATGTAACCCAAGATCAACGACGTGGATGTAGTAGATAACTGACCATCTTTGGGGTGCTCGATTATCGTGAATCCCCATGGCCTCTCACGTTTGGGATGATTGATTATTGTGTGTCCCCTCGCCTCTCACGTTTGAGGTGCTTGATTATCATGAATCCCTTCGCCTCTCACGTTTGGGATGCTTGATTATTGTTAGTCCCCTCGTCTTTCACGTTTGGGGTGCTCATTTACAACAAATGTTCAAAATACTGTCTCTGAACGACCAGACATTGAGCTAATCGATTGACAACAACTTGAGACCGCCTTCCTATTGTATTCTCGTGTATTTCGTCTCATCAACTATTCGGCGACGCAAAGATCTCAATGAGCGTGAACGAATATCTCTTTTGATGATGCGTGGATGGAGTGATCACCAGAGATCTTAAGGAGATCTTAAGGAGGTAGCTCTCTTATTTAATGAAACTTTTCGATGTGGGCAAATCGGTATTTTTAGGTCTACAGTGGAGCGTACTGTAAAACGCAAACAGGTAGTGTTAAGAATCGTGCAAAATCAGGTAGATCTGCTACAGCAACAAATCCTGATAAAGGGTTAGACGTTGTATTGTTCTTTATCGAAAAAATCTGCATAGTTCTATTCGCGATGTAGCACAAAAAAAAACGATCGGTTTAGCGTCAGTGGATAAAATGTTGAAAAAAAATAAATTTTACCCGTATAAGGTTCACTTTGTTCAGGAATTATTTGACGACAATTTCGATCGTCGCATAGAATTTTGCGATTGATAATAGACAGAATCACCAGAGATCCTCAATTTTCAAGCAATATTATTTTTTTGGATGAGGCGACATTTACGCTGACTGGTGAAGTAAATCGACGTAACTGCAGATACTGGAATAATGAAAATCCTCATTGAATGGTTGAAGCACATTCGCAACGTCCGTAAAGATTCAATGTATGGGCTGGATTGTTAGTTGAAAGTGTACTTGGGTCCTTCTTTATTGATGGCAACCTCAAAAATATGAAAATATGCTTCGAGATGAAATTGTGCCGGTAATACAGTCCAAACTTTATAACGTTTGATTTCATCAGAATGGGGCACCGGCTCAATACGCTTTACGACGATGCTCGGATGAATTTTTCCCCAACAGATGGATAGGAAGGAGTGATCCAATTAAGTAGCCACCCCAGTCACCTGATTTGGCGGCTCTTGACTATTTCTTTTGAGGATATTTAAAAAGTAAAGCCTACATCATCAAACTTAACAAGTTTGATGATTTGCATCGCCGAATAGTTGAGGAGATAAGATACATACCACGGGAACACAATAGGAAGGCGGTCTCAAGTTTTTACAATCGATTAGCTCATTTTCTGGCTATTCAGGGGGAGAATTTTGAACATTTGTTGTAAACAAGCACTCCAAACGTGAGAGGCGAGGGATTCACGATAATCAAACACCCCAAAAGAGATTAATTATCTGCCACATCCACGTCGTTGATCTTGGGTTCCGCTAAGATGACGAAAACATGCGCTCAATTTTAATAAAAGCTGCTGATCATTAGGGTGCCGGGTTACGCTATGTCTCATTCAACAATTCTTTCTGAGGTTATTCAAAAGAGTCATCACTTTACCCCTTATGTCATTTAGGACGTTTGAACGTGTTTCATCCGTATCTTTAGGGGGAGGGGGTCACAAGAGATCTCATTGGAAAGGTGTTTTCGATAGCTTTCATACGAGCCATCATTTGACTCCTTATTCCATTTAAGATTTTTAAACGTGTTTCACTCTCGCATCCCTGGAGGGAGAGGAGTTATTACTCTTTATGTCAAAAGATAGCCCTTCTTATGTAATAAGAATCCTGAAAGTTTCATTTAATTATCTTTATCCGTTCAAAAGTTATTTAGGTATCCCATCACATCCTATATATGTCCGTTCAAAAGTTATTAGAACACCCTATATATGTATGTATATATATATGTGTGTATATATATATATATGTATATATATATATGCATATATATATATATATATATGTATATATATATATATATATATATACATATACATATACAATAAAATTTAAATTGACATTGATCCGGATTTTGGTGACGCACCCTATATATATATATAGCATCAAAATCCGGATCAATGTCAATTTAAATTTTATTGTATATTGTGCCTTCACCAGAGATTGTTGTTGGCGTTCCGAGGAAGCCTGATGCTTCTAATAAACAGTCATATTCTCAAAATGGCTGTGATATTGAAAGCAAGTATAAAGTATAATCGAAGAGCTGCGATTATCGAAGGCCTTCGTGCTGAGCGCTCAGCAACGGAAATAATTTGGTCCTTTGGATATCCGAGATCAACCGTTTATGACGTTGTGGCAAAATACGGTTTTAGAACAGTCCAACAAAAGTTCCAGTAGAGGAAGTGAGGAAGAGTCACTCGAAAGAGATAAAGAATACGCGGACGTCACGATACAGGGTTCCGATACAAACGAGACAAATTGGTACGCGATAGTGACTAAACGAAATTGACTAGACTTTGGCTTAGGCGGACGCGGAAAATGACTCTCCCGAAAATCTCGTCGCGATAGGCGGCATTCTTGCACAATTACCGCAAAAAATCTGATGCACAGCAACTTACAATAGAAAATCTGAAATTGAATAACGAAATCCGACATACGAAATCCGACAACGCACGATAATTGCACGCGCCTCCCGGACACGAAAATCGGCGATTTTAGAATTTCGTGGCGCTCTCTTACCCCGATAATCCTCCTCTCAGGCCTTCGACTTACTATCCGGGGTCTTTGACGTCTTGCGTCCCTGCTCCTCGCTCGCTCGTCACGGCACAAGTGTCGGTCGCTAATCCTTCTGGGGGCACGCAGTGATCGCTATTTCCAAGAAGGCCTTATCGCGTCTAATTAGCGTGCGATCTGCGGGCTCCGTGAATCGCATGGGCCATGTCATCCGCGTATCTTGTGCCCTACCGCGCGGAATTCGACTGGATCGCAGAGTTTTCCTTCAGCCGCTTAGGAAACTCTCTCGGATCTTTATTCTACGGGAGACTTGCATCTCGGTTTCGGCGTCCCAGTAGTCGGTGCCTCCGCTTCCGACTTTGGATTCTCTCGCCGACACTTGGATGTAGAGAGGCCATTCCCGGCTGCTGCTCTTGCGATCCCTCCGCCATGCACCTGTAATATGGCGTGATAGAACATGTTTCGGACCAAAGCGAAAATATCAAAATGTGGAGCGATATCACCTGCGTGCTACCCGTCTTGTAGGATGCTGGGCGCTCCGGCCAATCTGTCCTCAATCGCTCCTCTTCCGACTCTCGAGCCTCTCGTCTTCTCTGTTCGAGCCTCTCATCCTCTGGTCCAGTGAGACGACGCAAAATTCACTAGATCGTAAGAGGGAATCGCCAATTATCCTGTAAAACTCGCGGTACGCTAGCGCACGAAAGAACGACAAACCGATGCAGAAAATCTTCGGGACGCACAAATAAAACGAGATAAACGCGAAATAGACGAGACAACGCTAAAAGGGTGCACAGATACATCCGCTTTTTAAAAGTGGGAGGACCCAGGTCACCAGAGTTGCGCTATTTGGCCGGGTCTTACGACCCTTGTGACGGACGGAAAACGTCACGTCACAATATATATATATATATATATATATATATATATATATGTATATATGTATATGTATGTATATGTGCGTGCGTGCGTGCGTGCGTGCGTGCGTGCGTTAATTCTAAAGGATTTTCAAGAGATGGCGTAACTAGTATTATCGCATCGGGCCATATTGTTACTACCTTTATGTTCAAAGCATCATCATGTAGCTTTAGTTTTTTAGTATGTATCATTTTGCTGAAGTATAAACAACATTGTTTTTTTGAGCATTGAGTATGTCGAATTTTCTGCCAACAAAGCACAATTTGCGGGAAACTTTGCTTTTTTGCTTCCCTTTGAAGAAAAGCTGCTAAAAGTCAATGAATGCTGTGGTGATTATACTTCATCGATTTCGACATGTGAGTACTAGTTTCGACGCTATAAAAAAAGATTTTGACACGAAAGACAAGGAACGTCCAGGTAAGATGAAAAAGTTTGAAGATGAGGAAGTGGATGTTTTACTCGATCAAGATCCAAGTCAAACGCAAAAGAACTTGCAGAATCATTAAATGTTGATCGATCAATGATTTTCAGACGTTTGAAGGCCATTGGAATGATTCAAAAACAAAGAAATTACCATATGAGTTGAAGCCGTCGAAAGGCGCAAAATGATTTGTGAATTGTTGCTTCAAAGATACAGAAGAAAAAGTTTTTTGCATCGTATCGGGACGAGTGATGAAAAATGGATACGATACTCCGAAGCGCAAAAAATCATGGTGCAGGACAGGCGAACCATTGACGGCAAAGCCGAATATTCATGGCGCCAAGCTTATGTTCTGTACTTGGTGGGAATCAGCTGGATGTAGTGTATTATGAGCTGCTCCAACCCAACGAAACCATCATTGGGGAACGCTACCAACAACAATTGATGCAATTAAGCCGAGCATTAAAACAAAAACGGCCAGATTATGTGAAAAGTCACTATAAAGTTATTTTCCAACACGACAACTCGGCCACATGTTGCAAAACCGGTTAAGGAAACATTAGAAGCTCTTAACTGGGATATCCTATTACATTCGCCGTATTCTCCAAATATTGCTCCTTCCATTTACCACCTATTTCGATCGATGATTCATGGTCTATCTGAGCAGCGCTTCCATTTTTATGAAGTTACCAAAAAATGGGTAGATTCGTGGATAGCCTAAAAAAATGTGTCGTTCTTTTGATATGGAATGTCCACCTATTACCAGAAAGATGGGAAAAAGTAATAGTTAGCTATGAACAATATTTTGAATGATCAATTTGTAACCATTTTTTTACAATAAAGCCGTATTTTTACCAAAAAAATCTCTTAAAATTAATGCACACTCCCAATATATATACATTTGAGTGTGTTATTTGTTATTTAACATTTTATTTGGCTGCATAACATTTCGAATTATACAAAGTTAAACAATACCATGCATTGTTGGCATTTGACTAATGTGACTTTCTAAGCGTGTTGATTATTGAAAGCCCTTGTGGTGGCTATAAGCGCTAGCACCACAGGCAAACCAAGGTACAGGCGCCCGCAGAACAAAACGCGACGCCTGCCAACTTCCTCGCAAGTGCTTAGTGGCGAGAAACTTTCTCGCAAGCGCTCATGCACTGCGAAATGCGAGTACCGCGACTCAATCTCCAGGGGCGCGAGGAATACCCGCGTTTAAGATTCTTAAGGCGAGAGATATATGGTCCGCCGTGACGAAACCAAATTGCTCAAGGTGAGGCTCCTGAAGACAAGTATAGTATCCATTTCTCTGCCAAGCTGACAACGAGATCAGAGAGAGTGCTGACAGGCAGAAGAGCATTACTGGCTATCAGCGCAACACTGCAGACATTGAAGACCGCAGCAACTAATCAGCGGAGCCCCCAACAAGCCCAGCAGAGACAGAGGCAGAGGGGCAGTCACTCCTCGCGGCATGACGAGGAAGCGCGACTCGACGTACTAGAGCGAGAGTAGCTCCAGTGACACCAAGATCACTATCGCCGATGAAGTGAAGGTTGATATCTTTGGAGCCGACACCGTATCATCTGACAAGGGTGGTACCTTATGAATACATGAGATAGTAGGCTGCGCAGAGACATCGCCGAGCTATCATCTACCAGTCGTGCCGACAGCAATCTCTGCTGCCCGCGGCGCCTTCTGCCGCCATCTCTCCACAGACAGTAACACCGACGAAAGTGGCAGCAGAGACGCAGGCCACGAGTGAGTGGGAAACATCGTCCCTGTGGCGTCGCAGAACTGTCACCGCATACACTGCCAGGGACACTACCAGCCTTGCGGAGACAAAGACCTCGCCATCAATCTTAACAACGACTGCTGGGGCCCGACGAAGTGGACGCATTGTACTCCAAGCCTGCCGTATCGCGAGCGGCTATTGCATTAGCCAACTTTATATCAAATGGCCCTTTTCAAGGCCCTCACAAAATACAAACGGTCCTTTATAGTAGGGCCAACGCTTACTGTAAATATCTATAAATACTTGTAAATACATCTGAGTTAATTGAATACGTCGAAAGTTATAATTTCCTGGCGACACCTCACCTTCTGTGGGCGAATCGACTTCTAAGCGCTCCACGGGCAGTTGATAGCGACAACCGACTACAATACCGCTACACCACGACAATCACTCTATCACATCGCTTTAGCTTCTTTTTTGAAGTGTTTGTATTAAAATAGTTATTCCTTGAAGTAATTGTAGCTCTAGTGTTAATCTATAGTTTACGTAACACGTACTATAGATTTTTAGTTCTGAGCTGCCTATACGCATAAAGTTGTATGTATATTGGGCATTTCACGTGAAATTTTTATTCTAAAACCGTAAACATTTTTTATTCGTAGAAACTTTTTATATATTATTGCAAGCATAAAAATAGTCGATACGTATTTTAGGATTTTTCGATTTACTTATTTATTCCACATTTACAGCTAGTTTAATTTTTAAGTCTTTTTCTAGCCTCCATAGCTTCAATGTATAATTACTTGGAAACAATATGTAACTGATAATCAATTCAAACATGCTAAAACACTAAAAGACACACAAAAACTACACTGCATCATTCCAAAGACAATAGCGAAATGATGAACAAGAGATATTCATTACCATCTGATTTTAAAATTTGTAAATTATTTTAAAAAACTGAAAGGTGAAATAAATTCTTAAGGAATTTAAATATTCATTAATATACTATAATACTATTAAGCCTTATTACGATAATAATTCTTAAAATTAATATTTTAGCAAAAAATCACTTCATAAAAAATGCTTTGTTAATGCAATTAATAAATTATGAATGAGCCTTTAGGAATCGGCGTTATAATAATTGTGCGTTTATTTCGATTGCTCTAAAACAATTCTCTATAAATAATACATTTATCGAACGTTTCGGCTAACTTATAGCCTTCATTAGCGAATGTATCACATAAAATTCATAAAAATCTTCATTCTGTGATTACATTCCGACATCAAATTTCTCATAACCAGTAAATAAGCTGGATGATCAACTATGATTTGACCTTAAATATAATAAATGAATATTAGAGTCAATAAATATTAAAAAAACTTACAGGAATTACTGTGAAGATTCACTTCAAGAGTACGTCAAATAGAGTACAAATTAGTCTTAACACCATAGTGTGGTAACACAAATTTTTTTTCTCATGAATTAAAATTTAAGACGAAACGATAATTAAATAAATATAATATTGTATAAGTCGATGATGTTCATGCTGCGATGTCAATCGTCGTAATGTATTATTATTAAAATGTATTATTATGAGCTATAGGATTTTAGTAGTCGGTCAAATAACAAAAATATGAAGAACTAAGTAACTCAATGTCTTTGTTTAACACCGTTCTTTTGTCACTAGATGTTTATCATTTCTGATATTAGTCTTTTATTGTAGTTACGTTTTGTGTCTAATATTTGAACGTTATTCTAAAATCATGTTTGTACTGTTAGAGACAAATGATTTCAAAATCTTTCATTCGTTACCATATCATTTGATATTCATTGTTTATGGTAATTAGGCAACAATTTTGCAATGCAACAACAAAAATTTAATTTTTGAATTTTTTAAAAACATGGAACATATTCTTTGTAAATATCCAGTACAAGTTCAAAATTATATGAGAAATAAAATCATCCCAGTACTCAACAACATTTTCTCTATTAATAACAAAAGAAGTTCCATAGTTAAGGTTTTTTTTAAAATAAAAAAATCGGCTTTCCAATTTCTAAAAGATAATAAAAATATCATTCTCACAAAAGCCGATAAAAGAAATATTATGGTTGCTTTTGTTTTTATGAATACAGGAATATTGTGATTAATAATGCCAAAGATTTGACAACAAAATAGATGATAAAAAAAATTTACTTACTGATTTCATTTCCTTAAAACTTATTATAAATAATATATACAATGTTTGTGGTGCAAGTCATTTTACACAACAAATTATCATTATATCAGCAATCTACAGTCAAAAAAAGAGATTTTTCTGCCACATCCTGCTTGAGTTATAAGCATTTTGACAATTAATTCCGTATGACAATAATAACAATCTAACCAGCCCTGGTCTCCCCTACATTTGCATACATTCTGCAATACTCTACTTTTTGTTAATTTTGTTAGCCCAATACTGTTTTCTAAACAAAATCAATTTTTCAAAGCTATTTTTATGGAAGACCACATTACTCATGTTTCTTTTCGAGCCATTATGCGATGTGACAACATTTTTATTAATAGTGTCCAAGTAATAAGTATTTCGTATATAAGTATTTCATATCTCGACTTTGAGTCTATAATCGATTCAACAACATTTTATCGAATTGTCAAGTTTCCAACTTAATATTGACTATTAATCAAGTTATTGTGTAAAGTATAACTGAGTATAACTATCATAATACCATCTTCTCTTCTATTAAAAAAATAATATTTTAATCATTTGTTTTAAATTGTTTTTCAAAAAAGCATGTTTAATTTAAACTAATGTTTAAAACATGTTTTAAAAGGAATGTTTTAAACCCCCCTCGCGGGCTGCCACCTTGTCGTGGTGAGGGGGCTCCCCCACGGGTCGCTTGCGGCACGTGGGGGTCTAAGAGCAGTCTGTACGGACTCCTTCCCGACGGGAGGAGTCTGTACACCGGGTCCGGCACCCCAAGGGGGTCTCTCTCTCCTCGAGGGAGGGACCCCTGGGGGTCTCGTCCTTTCTAGGACGGTCCCCAATGTGCCGGTAGGGGTTGGCGGCCCTGACTTCAATCGCCCGGTGGCACGGCACCGTTAGGGGGAGTTTCTACTCCCTGCCCGTGCGGGTGTGGGCTTCGACCCCCACCGCGCTCGGGATCCCGTGGTGCCCTCCCCTCCCCTCGTTACTGGGGGTTGGGGTGGTCCCCTCGGGTCCCGGGCGCGGAACGTGTCGAGCGGGTGCTCCCGCAAGGCGGGTCGGCCCGTATGCCGGGTGCTCCTGGCTGCGGGCTGGCTCATGCCACTAGGGGGATGGGGTTCCCGAGAGCTTCGGCTTATTGCACCGGGGGCCTCTCCCGCCTCGAGAGGTGCGGACTCTGTCCGTAGGGGAGGACGGGGCCGCGCGGACTTCGGTCCGTCGCGGAACCACCCGTCTCTCCTGAAGGAAGGGGTCGTGCGGCCGCTCGGACGTATTCCGAGGCAGGGCGTGCGATCCCCGTCCCCTCCGGGCCGCTCGGACGTATTCCGAGGTCGGGGCCGGGGGAGGCGTCGAGTATTTGTGCCCGGTGTCTCCGCGACGGCGTCCCTTCCGAAGCGAGACACCGGGCGGCGCATACACGCTGGTCGCCACGGCGGCTAGGGTCCGGAAGGGGCGCCGCTTCCGTGACCTGAACCGTCCGTGGGGCCGCCCCGGGTGGCGCCACCCGCAGCGGTGCCCTCGAAGTCGGAGGCGAGGGACCCCCGAAACTCGTGAGTGGACTTGCCTTAAGTCCGCTCACGGGAAGTAAGGGGCCGGAGGCCAGTGTCCCCGATGACACATTCCGGGGACCCGAGCCATATGCCAGCTCCCCGGGGGAACTTGGGGCCCCCTCCTCTGGAGTTCCGGGGGAGGGGTGAGGGTACACCCTGGCTGGCGGAGCCGCTGCGGGCCGTGGGCATATTTCCAATGTCTTCATCATCTTATAATTTAATAAAAAACAACGTGGAGGAAACACGCTCTACTAAGAGCGTCGAGACGGAGGGTCGCTCAGACCTGAGCGAGAACCCTCGCAGGTCGCGTCCCGGCCCTGCGAGTAGCAAGGTCGGGGCGCGCGTGGAGGCGGCCACCTCTGAGGGCGCCCTTTCGAGAGTCGGTTCTACGGCCTCGTTGGGGTCCCTCGGAGGAGAGAGCCGTAAGAGGGTGGCCGAATTCATGGTCTCCTCCTCTGATTCCGAGGGGGAGTCCTCGAAAAGGTCCAGGGGAAGACCGGCTCTTAATCCTGAGCATGCCGGGAAATTTACGGCGGAGGCTAGAGCCAGGAAGGCGGACAAGGCCAAGGCCCGCAAATTGAAAGAGGATCACCGGGCCATCGTGGATCCGGAGATCGAGCCGTCCTCCACATCGGTCAGGAGGGCCAATAAGAAGGCCGTCGAGCTCGCCCTCGAGTTCGACGAGCAGCCGATTTGCGCAGTCGCCGCGGTCGCAACGCGCGAACTGGCGACCATTGCCAAATCGGTCGAGAGGTCAAAGAATATCAGGGGCGATATTGTGAGGGACATGTGGACGGCATACACAAAGCTGTCCGCAGCCCTCACGTCGGTCCTTGCGAGGACGAGCGATGACCAAGAGCTGGTGCTTCTCCGCTCCAGGGTTGCGGTCATGGAGCGCGACAGAGGGAAGTCTGCTTCCCGCGGTACGTCCGGAAAGGACAGAGCGCCGGGACTGGAGGGGGACTCGACCATGGAGTGGTCGGGTCTCGACAGTTCGACTGGCGCCCGTAGCCCTATAAGGACACGGAGTAGGACTGCTACCGCGGAGGGGGGGGAGCCGCGGCCCCCCGTGACGGTCACGGAGGAGGACCTGAGGTCGCCATACTTCAGGCCTCCTCTGCAGGGGGTTTCGAGACAGTTGAACCCCCTGGCGACCGTCGCGGACAGGGTTGCGCCCGCTGGTAAAAACGCCCCTCCTAGAAGGAAGCAGAAGACCGATGGACGGGACGACGAGGATGCCCGTATCGAACGGGTCCTCGAGAGGCTCCTCCCCCGCCTCCTGAGGGGAATGGGGGTGGTCCCAGCGACGGTGACGCCCCCAAAGGAACCACCCGCCAAGCGGGGCGGCCAACCCCCCGCAAAGCAGGGAGGACAGCCCCCCGCCAAGAAGGGAGCCAAGATCGCCAAGGCTGGAGGGAAGGCACCTGACGTGGCGCTTCCCGCCGCGAGAAGGGACCCGCCGCCCCCCGTGATCCCACCAACAGCTGAGGACGGAGGACGAGTGGCGGATGACAACGAGGCGACCTGGGCGCAGGTCGTCTCGAGGGCGGCGAAGAGGGCGGCCGCCAAGGCGGCGAAAACAACGACGGCGCCGCCCCGGCAGACGCTAAAGAGCGCCAAAGCGCCCGCGGCCCCCGCTCCCACCAAAAAGGGAAGCGGTGGAAAAATGAATGAGGGGGCAAGGAGGGGGAGCGCCGCCGTAGGCCCTCAAGTCTCCGGCAAGAAGGCTCCCCTTCCCAAGCTGAGATCGCCGAACTCCGCCGCGATCACGCTAACGTGTGCCGACCCTGGCACCTACCAGGAGGTGGTGTCAAAGGCGCGATCCTCGATCTCCCTCAAAGACGTCGGGATCGAGGATCTGCGCCCCAGGAGGGCCATCACCGGGGCCCTCATCTGGGAAGTCCGGGGACCGGAGAGCCGAGCAAAGGCGGATAGGTTGGCGGAGAAACTATCGGCCGTCTTTGCGAACAGGGACGACGTCAGGGTCTCTCGTCCATCGAAGACGGCTGAGATCCGGGTCTCCGGACTGGACGACTCGGCCACCCCCACAGAGGTAGCCGACGAACTGGCCAAGGCCTGCGGGCGACTCCCATCGCAATTTAAGGTGGGAGGAATCAACAGGGCCCCCAATGGGTTGGGCACCTGCTGGGTGCGGTGCCCCGTAGAGGCGGCCAAACAATTAGTGGCCGCTTCACGCATCAAGGTGGGGTGGTCGAGCTGCAAAGTAGCTCTGCTGCCGGCCCGGGGCCTCCAATGCTATCGATGCCTGGAGGCCGGTCACGTGCAGCAGAAGTGCACAAGCACGGTGGACCGATCCGGGTCGTGCTACCGGTGCGGGGGCATCGGCCACGCCGCTCGCGAATGCCGCGGCGAGGTCGATTGCCCCGCGTGTCGTGGGCTCGGCCGCCCCTCGGGGCACCGCATCGGCGGCGCCGGATGCGCCGCCGCCAAAGCGAAGGGGAGGAAAGGGGGGCAAAAGCCCAGTGGCCCCCCCACTGCAGTCGCGGTGCAGAACCCCGCGAAGACAACGTCGGCCATAATCGTGACCGAAGTTGAAATGGCTGACGGGGGGGAGTCACCCCTCGCGACGGCCGCTGACGTAGCCGACAGCAACAATGTCGGTGAGGGTGAGGAGCGAGGGACCAAGTAATGCCCCTCGCCCTCGCACATACTAACCTCAACCACTCGGCCGGGGCGCAAAGCATGTTAATGCAGTGCCTCGCCGAGTGGGGAGGGGGACTGGCCATCGCCGCAGACCCTTACCGAATACCGGAGAGTCACCCCAACTGGGCGGGGGACTCTCTGGGTCGAGTGGCGGTGGTCAGCCAGCACGCGCGCGACACCCCGCCGATGATTCCCATATCGGCGGGGGAGGGGTTCACTCTGGTAGAGTGGGGACCCATCGATGTAGCGGGGTGCTACTTCCCTCCTCGTCTAACGAGGGGGGAGTACGAGGACGCCCTGGAGTCTCTGGGAGAGCATATTCGACGACGCTCCCCCAGGCCCGTACTGGTGGGTGGGGACTTCAACGCCCACGCGTTAGAGTGGGGTTCCCCATCCACCGACTCCAGGGGCGACAGCACCCTGCTGTGGGCGGCGAGGCACGGTCTCGTCCTTCTTAACAGAGGCCGTGCCAGCACCTTCGTGGGGGCCCGGGGGGAGTCCATCGTCGACTTGACGTGGGCGACCCCTGCGGCGGCCATCAGGATCAAGGGATGGCGCGTGGACGCCGGCTCCCTAGGAGAGATGTCGGATCATCGCCTGATCCGCATGGAGCTGGTGTCCACTCCCGTGGAGGTGTCACTAAGACGCCGCCGACACGAGAAGGAACGTCGATGGGCCCTGCGCAAATTGGACCCCGGCGCCCTCGAGGTGAGCCTCCTTTCCTCCACCTGGCCGGAACCCAACCCGGCCCGCTCGGTGGAGGAGGAGGCCGATTGGCTTGGGGACGCCATGTCGCGCGCGTGCGACGCGTCGATGCCCCGCTGCCGACCTGTGGCGAGGAAGGCAGCCTACTGGTGGTCCGAAGAACTTGCTCAGCTAAGACGGGCCACCGTGGCTGCCAGAAGGAGTTACACTCGCCGCAGACGGCGCGGCACCGACGCCGAGGTGGAAATGGCCGCCGGGGCGCTCCGTGAAGCAAGGAGCGCCCTTAGGGCGGCCATTAGGAGGGCGAAGGCAGACGCTTGGCGCGAGCTAGTCTACTCCTTGGACAGAGATCCGTGGGGGCGGCCCTACAAGATTGTGACGAAGCAGTTTCGTCCGTGGGCCCCCCCTATAACGGAAACCTTGGACGCTCAGTTTCTGGACGACGTGGTGACCGCCCTCTTTCCCACCAGGGAAAAGGATATTCCCGAGAGGGTCGGTCGCCCGTCCGGATGGACGGAGGAGCTGAGCGTCACCGGGGAGGAGATGGTGAAGGCCTTCGCCCGCCTTAAGGGGAGACCGCGGGCACCCGGACCCTCCGGTATACACGGCAGGGTCTGGCTCGTCGCGGCCCCCATAGTGGGCGGCCGTCTGAGGCGGCTCTTCACGAGCTGCCTCAGAGACGGCATATTCCCCAGGTCGTGGAAAACGGCCAGGCTTGTCCTCCTCCGCAAGGAGGGCAAGCCAGCGGAGAGTCCCTCCGCTTATAGGCCGATATGTCTGCTGGACGATGCGGGAAAACTGCTGGAGCGAGTGATCGCTGCCCGCATCGTCCGGCACCTGTCCCGGGATGGTCCCAACCTATCCCGCGGTCAGTACGGCTTCCGGGAGGGCTTGTCGACGATAGACGCCGTCAGGCAAGTTCGGGCCCTCTCGGAGCAGATGACCGCGGAAGGAGAGGTGGCGTTGGCGGTGTCCCTGGACATCGCCAACGCCTTTAACAGCGTCCCGTGGGGCCGGGTGGTGGGGGCGTTAAGAGGACACCACCTCTTGCCCCCCTACCTGGTCGCCATCATAGAGGACTATTTCCGGGACAGGCAGCTGGAGTTCTACGACAAAATGGGACTCCAGCAGCGGAGGGACGTGTCGTGCGGCGTTCCACAGGGGTCCGTGTTGGGCCCCCTACTCTGGAACGTCGCGTACGACTACGTTCTCCGCGCGGCCCTACCTCCCGGCTGCCACGTCGTCTGCTACGCGGACGACACGTTGGTGGTGGCCGGGGGCCCGACCTGGGAGAGAGCCGTCGGTTCAGCAAACGTCGCAGTAGCGTGTGTGGTCGGTTCCATAAAGGAGTTGAGCTTGAGGGTAGCCCCCGCTAAATCGGAAGCTCTTTTCTTCCACGATGGAAGGAGCGGGGCGCCCCCTCGGGCACACATAGTGGTGGACGACGTCCGCGTCCCGGTGGGGCCCACGATCAAATACCTGGGCCTCACCGTGGATGGTCGCTGGGGCTTCGTCGAACACTTCGACGAGATAGCCCCGCGATTGGGCCGCCGAGCGGACGCTCTGCTCGGCCTAATGCCCAACCTTCGCGGTCCGAACGAGTCGGTCAGGCGGGCGTATATGCACGCCGTCCTGTCCGGGGCCCTTTACGGAGCCCCGGTATGGAGTGGGAAGGCTCTGGCCAGCCGCCGCATCAAAGAAAGGTTGCACAGCGTGCAACGGCGGCTGGCCCTTCGGATATGTAGAGCCTACAGGACGGTGTCATATGCGGCTGCCATGGTCCTCGCGGGGATCCCCCCTGCCGAGTATGTGGCTGACGCCCTGGCGGAGACCTTCGCCAGGATGAAGGCCATTCGGCTACGGGGGGGGATCGTAACCCCGATGACCGTAGAACGACTAAGGGGGAACGCCCGTCGGCGGGTCTTCGAAGAGTGGCGCGCCACTCTCGAAAACGACCCGCCGACAACGGGCGTCCGGACCGTGGAGGCCATCCTCCCCTGCCTCGAGCAGTGGGTAGCCAGGGGATGGGGCGGACTGTCGTTCCACGCGACGCAGGTGCTCACCGGACACGGATGTTTCGGGGAGTACCTGTGTCGCATAGGCAGGGAACCGACTGCGAGTTGTCACCACTGCGACGGGGACCGGGACACCGCGCAGCATACGCTGGAGACCTGCCCGGCTTGGGCGGGCGAGCGCGGTGTTCTGGTCCAGGAGATTGGGGAGGACCTCTCCCTGCCGGCTGTCGTCAAGAAGATGGTCGGCAGGGAGAGCGCTTGGAGGGCCTTCTCCTCCTTCTGTGATCGGGTGATGTCGCAGAAGGAGGAGGCTGAGAGGCAAAGGGAGAGGGCACCGGGAGGCCGTGGCCCTCTCCCGCCGCCGCCGCCGGGCGGCGGAGGTGGCGAGGGGGGAGGAGATGCGAGGGATGGTGGCGTTGGGGGACGACGTGGGCGCCGGCTCCAGCCGGGCCGCTCACGCCCCGGGTCACCGATCGCACGTACCCGCCGCCGGGACCGCCCCACTGGGCGAGAACGGCGGCGACCTCCTTCCCCCATTGCGGAGAGGACGGAGGAGGAGGAAATTGGAGTGGCGCGCGGGGGTGGTAGGGTCAGTGCACCCTCCACCTCCGCCGCCACCACCATCAGCGACGGCCCCGGGTCTCGGACACGGGGCGCTGTGAAGCGGCGGCGGTTAGCCGACCCTAGGGTCGAACCGCCGCCGGAAACAGGCTGACCCTACGCGCGCGCGGGGTGCAGCGGCTCATCATCTCCCGGCCGCGACGTATTCGCGCCCGGGCCGGTAGCCCTGCATCGCCGCGCGCGTGGGGTGCGCCGTGAGGACCTCTCGCGGCGCCAAGGCACGAGGGGCGCCAAACTCTAGAGATTGGAGCCCCTTGGGGGGCTGGGGATCCCGGCGGGGGCCGAGGTTCCCAACTCCCGCCCCCCAACAACAACAAAGGGGGCAGGCGCAGGGGGTGGTGTCCCCCCTGCGCCAGAAAATGGGCAGTCAGTGCCTTTGCACCGCCCGGGGTCGTCGTCTTTCGACGTTCAAAATCCCTGGGCGGGAATAAGATATCGGCACCAAGCCGATTGGCCAGAGGGGCTCCCAGAAGTATGCTGCACGCGTTCCTGGGAGTCCCTCAATTATGGCATGGTAAAGACACCCGGAGGGGTTTTAGTGGGTGCAAGCCCCACATAACCCCGGGCTCTCCCTCGAGACCTGGGGTATGCGTCAGGCATTTCCCCTCCGATATCAAAAAAAAAAAAAAAAAAAAAGGAATGTTTTAAACAAAACAATCCTGAAGCCATGACACAAAAGATTGATCTTCGTTATTTCTTATTGATAAAGTAATATAAGAAATTAAAATTACGAGTGTATGTAAGGAAATATGTCTGATAGTAATAACTCACCCCAGGATCCAGAAACAAGAGACTTAAAGAGATAATATCCGCAGTGTGACATGTTGTAATAAAATTATTACACTGTGTCAAAACTTAATGACCGTTCGTATCAAGAGACATATTTAAAATGAGTGATCCGTTAAATAAAACAATCTAACATTACTTATGTAACAAGATTGCTATATAAGAACAGTTTTATGAAAGCAAAAACCTAAAGATTGAATTGCAACAATTGCAGTTAATCTTAAAAAGTAATAGAGCTAATAGAGCACTGTTTAATAACCACTTACTTCTCCTATAACAACAATTTTATGAACAAACTTCAGGAGCGGCAATGGGCTCTCCTATTTCTCCTGTAATCGCCAACATCTTCATGGAGCATTTTGAGAAAGAGGCTCTCAGAAAAATACTCAAAAAACCAGAAGTTTGGTTCCGTTATGTAGACGACACATTCGTGATATGGAAACACGGCAGAGCTGTATAACTTTGTAAATTTCTTATTTTCCTCAACAATCAACATCCAAATATCCACTTCATTATAGAGGAAACCAGAAAACTCCTTTTCCTAAAGGTTCTTGTCTCTAAAAAAGCTGACGGTACCTTAGGTACCAAGTGTATAGAAAACCAACACACACAGATAGATACCTACATGCCGAGTCGCACCATCACTCAGCATAAAAACAGTCTGCAATCAATTCACTTATACATAGAGCTTTCGCCATCTCTGACAAAGAACATCTATAAACAGAACTCAATCACTTAAAATTAGCCTTACAGAAAAACGGACACGATAAAAAAGATAATCAAAACAATCAAACAAGACATAAATAAACATGCAAACAAGACAATGGTCTCTGATACACAATCAGACGAAAGGATCCTATCTATTCTCCATATATCAAAGGAACAACAGATCGAATTGACAGGATATTAAACAAACACAATATCCGAACTATCTTCAAACCATTCAAAAAAATAGGACAAATCCTAAGAAATCCTAAAAGATCAAAGACCTCCAGCTCCGCAGGAGTATACAAAATATCTTGTTCCTGCGGACAAGTATACATTGGAGAAACTGGGAGAATGGTCAACCTACGGATAAAGGAACACCAACGTGATATCAGGCTAAAATACATCACGCAATCAGCATTATCAAAACACAACATCGAAACAAGACATCAAATACCGTTTGACAAAACGACCATAATAGCCAACATTACATCATACTTTCCAAGAAAGTATAGAGAAGCTATAAAGATACAGAAACACCCTAACAATCTAAATAGAGATAATGGTTACAACATAAATAAAATATGAAAAATTCTCCCGGTTATTGAAGACCAATTTCCTCCCTCCTCCCCAATAATTCTCTTCTTTTTCCCTCACTCCAACAAATAGTGTAATATAAAAGAGGAACGAGAAACAACTTAGTATGGCTGCTCCTTACCCTGAAGTGGACTGGAAGGTTCACAAAACGTTGGCATTCCAAGAATGGATCTGGACATGGAGGAAACTCGCGAAACGCGATATATAATTTTTAATCTTAAAAAGTGTTGATACATAAGAATGACGTAAAAATTCAGTGTCACTGTAAATTCAATTCGTTATTTTGCATTTTGATATACGGAGTATCAAAGATCGGATCACCTTTTTGGAACATTCCGTATATCTGGATGAATATCTTGAAAAATGTAAGTTTTACAGAAAAGTGTTATAGAGTTTAGAAAGAGCTATTTACTGATCTTCAATTTGACCTTGGGTGGCGTCATCAAGGTCAGGTCAAGATCACGTCGATATTTTTAAATAGCACACCCTATTTTTGATTCTAGAATCTAATAGCTGCTTCCGAGAGAGTAGATAGGCTAGGCCGATTCTAACTCTCGGGACTAGAGGGGAGCGCGCAGAGTATTCGTAGGCGCGGGGAAAAGGGCAGCGCGAGGAAGGACCCCGATTGCCGGTATTGCTATTTATGTAAATAGTGATAACCAGAGTCCTACATTTATGTAAACGTAGGACTCCGGTCGATGGATTACATAAACATGATACGCGTGATGACATTCCGTAGATTCCGTATTTTTTCATTACCCGCCGCCGCCACCCGCCGCCTTCCCCAAAAATGCATAAGTAACAAAGGCTTGCATTCATTTACTGCATATTCTTATCATCTCTCTTTCTTTTATATTTCGTCATTTTTCCCGCTGCGTTGTCGCTCCCATAGCTTCTTTTCGCACGCAAAAATATTTTATCATACATTTTTTATTTAATAATTTAAATAGAGAGAACGCTTAATACGGTCGTGACCGTCTGTTGCAGTACCGTCGAGCGTGAAGATACTGGCGGCGCGCGTAATATGCGTTGTATGCGATAATAAGAAAGGAACGAATGTTATACACCCAGATGTACAGTTTAAATGCGTTTACTTTTATATATTTACACCGTAATTTTACAATATATAGCTCTTACAATATTTGTAAGCTGAAACTTTAATTTAATTTAATTTAGTTAATTTTAAATTGAATTTTAAGCACCTGCTTCCCATTAATAATAAAATGTACATTTACTTTTCACACTGTTTACAATATTATCTGAAGCATGGACTATTAACTCACACTCTATATTTGATTTTTTATTATAAATTTTGCGCAAAAAATCTACAGCATCACATTTATCGAGGATATAATTTTCACTTAAAAGTGTTACAAAATATTTAAATCTTTCATTGACGATATTGGCGTATATTGGCACAGCTTAGAGTATATGTTCTCGACGCAATGTTCGAGTTTGAACATGAAAAGCACGATTGACGGCTTCATATAGACATGTTTCGCGCAGTATTAATTTGACCACATCCATATCACGCATTTTTACGATTTCTATCACAAGATCTTGGACCGATAATGATGAAGATGCGATTGATTGCACGAACCGTTCAATATCCATGCGTCTTTCGATGAAAGTCCGTCACATTGCACGAGGCAAGATTATCCCACATAGACAAAAAGATATCTTTTATATTTCTAAAAGATTTCTTGTCTTCAGATATCTTTCATTTTTTACGAAAAGACATCTTTTAGAGATCTAAAAGATGTCTTATGCAACATTTAGAGATGTCTTTTATAGATCTGGAGATATCTTAAAGATATCTTTAAGACACTTATATCAAATTTGAAGATATCTAAAAGATATCTTTTAGATATCTGACGAAAATGTTCGAAATGCTTTAAAAATATCCAGTAGATATCTTTTAGGTGTCTTTAAAATGTATTTTAAATATCTTGAAGATACATATGACAATGTTAAATTTATTAATTAAAAGTTAAAGTTTATTAATTAAAAATTATTGTTTTCAACGCTGTGAAAAACAATTTTTAATTAATAAATTCAACACTGTCATGTTGTTTTTGTTTTTATATAAAGAAATAGACACCTTCTTATTTGGAAAATATAATAAATTATATGTTATAAACATATTATGTTATACATATTATATTATAATACATACAATACTATATTATTGTATGTACAAACAATATATATATTATGTATATATATTATGTATATATTATGTATATATATATTATATATATTATGTACATATTACATTTATTATATCATTTATATTCATGACATTTATTTGTTGTGTTCATTACATATGTATATATAGTAATTTACGCGTCTCTTCCCTCCTGCCTCTCTCTTCCTACCCCCTCCCTCCATGCCCTTCCACTCGCTCTCGCCCCATCGCCCCTCTCCCTCTTTCTTTGTCTCTCTCCCCTCTCCCTTCCTCCCTCTCTTTCTCTCTCTCCCTCTCCCCCTCCTCTCTCCAACAGAAGCATATTTTGTATACAATATTAGAGTACATGCAATACATTCATTCGATTCTTTTTTACTATGCAATATAATAAAAACATAATACAACAATAAATAAATTACATCTTATTGCTAAGAATTATGAACTTTATTATTTACAAATTTTATATAAATTACATAATATAAAATATACATAAAATTTATCGTAACAATTTAAGTTAGCTAAATTAAGGATATTGACTAGTGCGGATTTTTCAAAGACAGTTCCAGCACCCAAGTGATCAAAGTTAGGTCAGGTCAATAGTACTACGCTGGATTAGTGCACATTAAAACCTGCTTTATGTAAAACACCTAAATACAGTAATACAATCAGTTTTGACACTATAATAGTACATATATATTCTTTTAAATAACGTGACAATGTTATGGATTATTTAATCATTTAAAATTTGTTTTTATACTTAACTTTACTAATTTAATGTTCAACAGCTTTTAATATGTACTAATCTAATGTATGGCAAATAACTGATAGCGCAAATTTAGACGTAATGCGAATCCTTAATATCGAATCGTAATCGATATTTTTCGTAGCATATCGGTTAAAGGTACTACAAAATTGCAAGAAATATTTAAAAATTTGAAACAAAGCAGGTATGGATTTTTCATTGATATCCGTCGAGGAATATATATAATATAATTCAATTTAATAAAGCACTCTCTGAAAAATGATGAGACAATTCGTAAATGCTTTGTAGTTTTGTTACTAATATGCAATTTAAGAATAGATTGATTTTCTTAGAACTTTCTATACAATTTTTCAGAATTTCTGTATAACTCTTGGACTTTTTCTAAACTTTGTGAATTTTTATACAAATTTGAACTTCAAAAATGCTGACAAAGCTCCACATTTTTTCTAAAATTTGCACTCAATACGCTACGAAGAATATCAATAGATTTTAGAAACATATCTTTAACCAATATGCTACGATATTGAAGTTTTTACCTTAAAAATATATATGTAATAGGACTGTAAAAGTTTCACCTATAAATGAAGAATGCTATTTACGGGTTTCAAGAATATCGGCGCGCAGTCCGCTTGAGCCAAAAACCTATATAAAATTCAAATGAATATTAAGCAACAACACTTTGATCATAAATGGCTCCTTTATTTATAGGTTTTTAAAGCTTAAACTATGCAAACATCTATGCAAAATATTGAACATTAACATACAAATACAATTCAAATCGAACCGATGAGAATAAATCAATTAATCAAAAGGGATAGGCCAATGCAATATTGAATAATAATTCTTTTGCCAATGCAGTAAAAATTACACAAAAATGCAGTAATCAAAAGAGTGAATTTTTACCTTCAATTTGCTTTTTTAGCGAACGTTGCATGATTTTTTTTCATCGAGATATTAAACGTTCACTAAAAAAGGTACATAGCATGACAATGTTAAATTTATTAATTAAAAGTTAAAGTTTATTAATTAAAAATTATTGTTTTCAACGCTGTGAAAAACAATTTTATTTAATAAACAACATTTTTAATTAATAAATTCAACACTGTCATGTTGTTTTTTTTTATATAAAGAAATAGACACCTTTTTATTTGGAAAATATAATAAATTATATGTTATAAACATATTATGTTATATATATTATATTATAATACATACAATACTATATTATTGTATGTACAAACAATATATATATTATGTATATATATTATGTATATATTATGTATATATATATTATATATATTATGTACATATTACATTTATTATATCATTTATATTCATGACATTTATTGTGTTCATTACATATGTATATCTAGTAGTTTACGCAAAAAAAGCAAATTGAAGATAAAGATTCACTTTTTCGATTGCATTTTTATGTAATTTTTATCTCACGCCATAGATTTTTGTAAAGTTTTTGAAAAAATTTAAGATTTGACTGATATCCACTTGTGTCCGTATAATTCCGTATAATTAATTCGTAAAGGATCAGCCATATTAAAATTTTAATTACAGATTTGGAAAATAGAGATTTCAAACTTTAAAATGCTTTTTTAAAAATCTCGTTACGACTATTTTTGACGAAGTTACACTCTTTTGAATATTTACCTATTTTTGAGAATGAATTAGGTGATTCTTTAACTTCTTTACGTAGTATATTTCATTGATATTGCGCGGTATCAAAATCTAATTTATGCAGTGATTTCAAGTGATTTTCATCAAAATTTAATTCTTCAAAGACGCGTTGCCTCGATTGTAACAAGTATTTATCGAGAGAGCATTATGTTTAAAAATGCAAGAACTTAATGAGCGTGAATATCTCTTTTGATGATGCGTGGATGGGATGATCGCCAGAGATCTTACAAGGAGGTGGCTCTCTTATTTAATGAAATTTTTCGATGTGGGCAAATTGGCATTTCTAGGTCTATAGTGGAGCGTACTGTAAAACGCTTTGAGTAACAGGTAGTGTTAAGAATTGTGCAAAATCAGGTAGGCCTGCTACAGCAACAAATCCCAATAAAGCGTTAGACGTCCGCAAAAACTTAATGTATGGACTGGATTGTTAAAATATACTTGTGAAAATATACTTCGGTCTTTCTTTAGTGATAGCAACCCCATAACTCAAAAATATGAAAATATGCTTCGAGAGGAGATTGTGCTGGCAACCATCGTTGATCCAAACTTTAATGATGTTTGGTTCCAATAGGATGGGACACCGGGGCTTTACAAGCACGACAATGCTTGGACGAATTTTTCCCCAACACATAGATAGGAATGAGAGGTCCAATTGAGTGGCCACTCCGATCACCTGATTTGGCGCTTCTTGACTGTTTTTTTGGGGGGGAGGGGATATTTAAAAAGCAAGATCTATATCACCAAACCTAACGATCTTTATGATTTGCGTCGCCGAATAGTTGATGAGACGAGATAAATACCATGGGAATACAATAGGAAGGCAGTCTCAAGTTTTTACAACCGATTAGTTCATTCTGCTCGTTCAGGGGGAACATTTTGAACATTTGTTGTAAACAAGCATTCCAAACGTGACAGGCGAGGAGACTCACAATAATGAAGACCCCCAAACGTGAGAGGCGAGGAGACTCATGGTAATCAAGTACTTCAAATGTGAGAGGCAAGGGAATTCACGATAATCAAGCACCTCAAACGTGAAAGGCAAGGGGACTCACAATAAACAAGTACCCCAAAAGAAGTCAGTTATCTGCCACGTCCACGTCGTTGATCTTGGATTACGCTAAGAGCAGATGACGGAAACATGCGCACAATTTTAATAAAAGGTGCTGATAACTAGGGTGCCGAGTTACGCTATGTCTCATTCAACAGTTCTCTGCGAGGTTATTCGAAAGAGTCATCACTTGATCCCTTATGCCATTTAGGACTTTTAAACATGTTTCACCCCCGCACCTCTAGGGGGAGGAGGGGGTCATAAGAGCTTTCATACGAGCCATCATTTGACCCCTTATGCCATTTAAGATTTTTGAACGTGTTTCACTCCCAGCCTTGGAGGGAAGAGGGTTGTTACCCAAAAGATAGTTCTTCTGATGTAATAAGTGTTCTACAAGTTTTATTCAATTATCTTTATCCGTTCAAAAGTTATTTAAATGTCCCTTTCCTAAGTGGCACTTTCCGAACACCCTGTATACATGTCATACATTCTTCTTTTGTTTGTAAAATTACTTTTTAATATAATAGAAATAATAGTAGTAATGTAAAAACATAAAAAATAATTAAAGGAATAATTTTCGCATTGTTTATTTTAGAAAAAGACAAGTTTGGAAAAATGTACAATAAAAAAAATTGCTCATACAAAATTATGCATAATTTTATATATAATTATACATAAATAATTTTTTTACATTTCTTCAAACTTGATTTTTTATAAAACAAACAATGTGAAAATTATCCCTTTATTTATTTTTTATGTTTTTACATTGCTATTATTATTTCTATTACACTAAAAATTTTTAAAAATAAAAAAAATGTATGAACATATTTCACATATAATTATACATGTTTATGAATATTTATACGTATTTATGTATGTTTGTACATATTTACATATATTCATGTATGAAAAATTTTTTACCGGGGCGTTGTAGATATTACTTTGCATGGAAAATCGCATACCTCTTAGTAGGAGGGGAAATAGAGTGGAATCAGTTGTGCCATATTCTGGCTTGCCTTATCACTTGGTAATGCGTGGTGCGAGAAGAGTGGGGATAGTTGCTGATAGTTATAGTTGCTTCACAGTAACTACTATGGCAACTACTCTCACTCTTTCCCGCGTTATCAAGTGTATGGAAAAAAGCAAACAATTGCAATGAGCAATTGCACCACGGATTAAAAAGAAGAAGAGCAAACTCAAGCGTCTGGTCACGAAAAAAAATGGGCTCGAAATATGAATTCGAAAAAGCGTTGTACGGAAGAAAACTTGGATTTAATAAATATTTTTCCTCCAATTTTCCTATAATTCTGTAAATTTGTATATTTTCATGCGTACAATATTCTGACAAGGAAAGTTATTCAAGTCCCATTTTATTCTTTTTATTTCAAAGTTTTTTGATGTCGGTAAGTTAAAAAGCGATAATTTATAACTATGCATGTATTTTTCAATAAATATTGATGCATTTATTATATTTAAGTAAAATTAAATTTTATACAAATTGGAATTTTAAAAATAAAACGAGCATGCGTGTTTCATGTATTATGCGTTATCATGTAGTATAACTTTTCCCGCAACGGCACTAAAATCGCATCGTCCTGATTTTCCAATGCGTTTTCCGATACCATGCGTGTTTCGAACGAATTTTTATTCTCGAATTTGGTCTTTTTCTTTTTACTCTGTGCATTGCACGTAATGGCGGCAAAGGGGGACATGACTTGCTAATCAATCACAGGAGGTTCATTTTACGCGCAGATTTCAAGTATTCACAAATGATTATTAATAAAAACACAGTATTAGAAGTTAAAATAATCAGTACAAACTTACCTTTTTAAAAAAGGTAAAAAAAGCTAAAAATATACGTACTTCTCGAATAAAACCTAAGTGTCTAAACCAATTAATAATAGTTTTAATTCTTCTTCTTCAAGAATATTCTTATATAAGATAAACTGTTTATAGGAAGGAAGACATTTGTCACTACAAAATGATATTAGTACAAAATTCCTTTTTAAAAAAGTAAAAAAAAGGCGCTAAAAGAATGTGCTTCTTGAATAAAACCTAAGTATCCAACCCAATTAATAATAGTTTTAATTTTTCTTCAAAGATATTCTTATTGAAGATTTTTTTATTCCAACCCAAATAATTACAACTTCAATTCTCCGTCAAAAATTACTATTTTTTTGAAAAACACTAATGTATCAAATGAAAAATTAAAACCCAGATGCTACAATTTTAACTAATCAAGTTAAATTCTGTCAAATTAAAAAATAAAACGCAACTGGTACTATCTTTTGCTTAACTCTAATGACGTATGTATTATTCGTATAAAAGATTTGATATCAACAAAACTGGCTCCAGTTAGTCCAGCTCCAAGTTAAATTTCACATAATTTTATATATCATTCGTAAATAAGATTTGATATCAACAATTGGCGCAAAGTTAATTCCTATACCAAATTATGTAAAGAATACAATCCATAATTACGTTATCATGTCCATTTAAGTGTTACCACAAAAAGTTAAAGAAGTAAAACAGAGAGAGAGAGAGAGAGAGAGAAAGAGAGAGAGAGAGAGAGAAATAAGAGGCAAGCTAATCTTTTACAAGAAATCAGATGCCTCTTCTTCTTTTAGCTAATAGGTCGAAAAAACTATCGAAACGAGCAAGGTCTCTTTGACAAGATGTGTTTCAAGAAGTCTGACAACTCAACTCGTTGATTGTAGATCAAAATTTATAGATAATTCTGTGGAATTAAAGAGCCAACTTAAAAAAGATGATCTGGAGACGAAATCGGAAAAAGTAGCAGGATGAAAAAGAGACAAGTGAAAGACGCCTTCTTCCGCAAAAAATGCTTTCTTGTCGTTAAGCGTTGACGCATGTTTTTTCCTTTTTTAAACAAACCTGGCACCAGTTTTGTTGATATCAAATCTTTTATATGAATGATATATAAAATTTTGTGGAATTTAACTTAGCGCCAGTTTTGTTGATATTAAATCTTTTATACGAAGGATACATATCATTACAGTTAAGTAACAAAACTTGCGTTTTACTTTTTAATTAGATAGTGTTTTATTTAGTTATTTTACTTGATTAGTTAAAATTGTAGCATCTGAGTTTTAACTTTTCATTTGATACATTTTTTTTTTTCGAGGAATAGTAATTTTTGACAGAGAATTAAAGTTGCTATTACTTGAATTGGAATAAAAAGACCTTCAATAAGAATATCTTTTCAATAAGAAAAATTAAAACTACTATTAATTGAGTTGAATACTTAGGTTTTATTCAAGAAGTACATTTCTTTATCTTTTTTTAAAAGGTAATTTTGTGCTGATATTTATTTACTTTAGTTAAAAAAATGTTCAAAATGATTGCCATCAATTTTCATACATTTTTGAAGACGATAAATAAATGATTGTTTTGCACATATGAGTTGTCGACAAATCCCTTCTCAGTGTGACTTATCTGTTAAAAGTGTTTAGAAAATGTTGAAACGCCATAATTTTCATCCTTATCGCATATGCTTGCATCAATTTCTTGGTGGTAACGATTTTCAAATAGGCAAAGATTCTGCGAATGGGTTCTACACCAGTTAGAAATTGATCAACAATTCTTCGATTATGTGTTGTTTGCAAACAAGTCATCTTGTACAAATCATGGATAATTCAATCACAATATACATTATTGGGCCGTTGACAATCCACATTGGCTTCGACAAGTACAACATCAACATGGAGTGTAAATGTCTGGTGTGGTATTATTGAAAATTGCCTTATTAATCCATATTTTTGGAAGGAAATTTTAATGGACAAAAACATTCAAATTTTTTAAGAGGTAGGTTACAAATATTATTAGACAAAGTTGAGCCATTGTATTAGAATGTAGTTACAGCAGAATGGTTGTCCAATACATAATGCACTTATTGCATGCAATGTGCTTAACAGAATGTTAAGTAGTTTCTCGATAATACCCCCTGTAGTATTTTCCCGATCGCTAGACTGATGGATAAATTTGTTGGCTGGCTCAATCGCCAGACCTTACGCCACTTGACTTTTTTCTATATAAGGATACTTAAAAAGTCGAGTTTATTATTATATTCTCATAACACTGGAAAACATGCAAGAAAAAATTCAACGTGCATGTACCGATATCAATCAGAATGACCCGGAAATCATTGAAAGTGCGAAACAATCATTTATTTATTCGAAAATGTACGGAAGTTAATGGCAATTATTTCAAACATCTTCTGAACTAAAGTAAATAAATATCTTCATTGAAAACACTTAAGTATGTTAACTCTATAACTAAAGTAAATAAATATCTTCATTGAAAACACTTAAGTATGTTAACTCTATAACTAAAGTAAATAAATATCTTCATTGAAAACACTTAAGTATGTTAACTCTTCTTTTTTTCCATATGAATGTGATTTTTTTATGTTCAAGGTCATTTGAAGGACAACATATCATATATGGTTGAATTTGTTTTTTTATGAAGTACATTACTACGTTAATTAAAATATGCTATTCTATCTAAAAAAATCGCTATGACCTTGAAATCTTAAAAACTATAACCTTAAGAAAAATTTTTTGCTCATCATAATACGTGTTCCTTCCAATCGAACAATTTTTCCTTGTAATATTTTCCCGTATCATCAAAAACAACGGAGATATTTTAAATCAAGTTAGAGGAAACACCCTGTATATACATTCTATGCGTTAATTGAGGTTAACGATTTCGTGAGCGCAGTTTTAATTAAAGCTGCTGCATCTCACAATCGATCATAAGTATCTCAAAGTTTGTAAATACATTAAAATCTGAAACGCGCGTTTAATTAAATTAATTAATCTCTCATCTACTATCTCTCGATAGGTGACCCTCGATATTTCGATTTTTCTCTGTTCATTTTATTTCATGTTCGCTGCTTCCATTTCGTTTCAGGATTAAATTGATGTTACTTAAAGATGAAGTTTCCGCTTGTTAAGAGATAAAGAACCGCTGGATTAAACCGGATGGTACTATCGAAACATAAACTATTTGTTTATTTGTTTTGCCTATTCAACCGATACAAATCATAATTCGGAATTTGGGATGTCTATAGTTTGCGGAAAGTGGCGTTGATATAATTTATATCTCGAGTACAGGGGAAAGTAATAAGAAAAAAAGGAGAAAGGAAGAAATGAAAAAAGAAGAGAAAGAGAAAGAGAGAACAAGAAGGAAAAGAAAGAGACGAGGGGGGAAGATATAAATATATCGCGGATATATTGTCTATGTAATACTGGACACATTTTTATCCTTTATTTTTTTTCAATTCGGATAGCGAATCGATTGAACGATCGTTTGAGCTGGTTTGTCAATAGCATGCGAAAGATAAATTAACTTCATATGGAGAAATATACATGCATTAATAGATATATGTACATCGACCGGCTACCATCATGGTTCTCGAGCATTGCATTCTCTTTGGCCACAAATTCTTTGGTTGAATTTGACCGACTCCGATACGGGGTGCGAGAAAAGCTCTCCAAACGGAATGCTTTAAGATTCGTGCTCCTTGTGAAGTTGCGAGAAGCATTACTGTAATTGTTATCAGTGCGATTGTACACACAGCAACAAGATTCTAATATCTTCCTCCTTTTCGCATCAATTCTTCCGACTATCTCTTTTCTCATCCCTGCTCTCCTTTTCTTTATGTTGTGCAAATTTTTCAATTTTTCGTCTGTTCTATGTCTTTCTGTCTCTTCTGTCGCTCTTTCCGAGATACGGTAAAAATATCATACAACATTTATAATTTCAGCTTTTCTAGATGCAACTCAATTAACCGAGCATCTTCTTCTATTTCATCTCTTTTCCAAATCCAACTTTCTTTTTCTTCCTTTTCATGCCACCATTTCTATACTTTAGTAGTTTTAATTATCTCTCACGTTTCCTTCCGTTTTGTTTTTTTTACACTTTCTTATCCTGTTACCGACTTTTCCACTAATTTCTCGTCGATTCTCTTTCTTCACGGAACAACACGACCTTTTTAATCGCATTGCGCATTCGCAGATCTATCGTTCCATCCTAATCCGCAATAGCTCCACTGTTTTAGTTCCTCCGACTTTCTTACTGTACGCTTCCTCTTTCTGTATCCACCACTCTCTACTCTTACTCAATCTCACCCTCTTCAACCGCTTGGCGAGTTATACTCCGTGAACCGTGGTACTTTGTTGGTCACGGTGTGATCTCACGGAGGATCAGACGAAGCGTGACTCTACCTGCCATCCTGCTACGTACTAACCTACCTATCTACTTTACTATACCCTATCCTATCCTATTCTATCTATCTATCCTCTTATCTTGAGCTATCGTATATTCCCGCAGAAGATACATACGTGGGAAACACATTGTGAGTACAAAGGACTAAAAGAAAGGTACAAAGTTGCGTTATTAGTATGGTATATCCAGATTAAACATTAGTATGTTATATCCAGATTAAACATTACGCGATAACCACTCTTGCGCACCATTTACAAACTTAGTTTGTTTTTTGTATATTAATAGATATCATTAATATTTCAAACGGGCAAACATTAATCGCAATTGAAAGCTAGATTATCAAAATTATGGCTAAACGGATTACAAAACGAACAAAATATGAGGTACGCAAATGGTAGGTAAATGCAAATTTTATCGTACTTAACATTTTCAAGCTGTTATATCACTTTAGTCAACTGCTAGCAATAAAGATGTATGCAGAACAGTTTGTATCGCTCTCTCTCTCTTTCTCTCTCTCTCTCTCTCTCTCTCTCTCTCCCCTCTCTCTCTTCTTGCTTCTCCTCTAACTTATTTCAGCAAAATCATTATTTTCGAAGACTAATAAATAAAACAATAGAATAAATAAAACAAAAGACTAATAAATAAAACAATTAATGCAATCACCTATTATACAAATAAATATATTTTTTATATACATACATAAATATTAATACATATTAAAAATAAATAATTTTAAATAATGTAATAAAATAAATAAGTAAATTTAACTGGTATGAAGTTGGTATTTTTTACCTATCGAAAAAATGAATTTCAAAAAGAAATGTTTAATAATGTTACGTTTGATGTCGATCAGTACTTTCTGTGAAATGTTTTTTTTTATAACTAAAAAGCCTTATTTCAGGAACGTTGCACTAAGAAATATGCTGCGACCGTACCTTCCAGTAAATTATCAATCCTTTACTTCTATGATGTCTTCTTTATTCACATGTTGAATAAAGAAAACATCGCGGAGTTATTGAAGTTAAGTCATCATTTCAATTTAAAATTACGCATCTTGTTCTGTGTCGACTCTTATTAGCCTTAAATTGATATTATCAGTATTCTATATTAAAAAAAGATATTACATTTTGTGGCACATAAGCGTGATCAGTAGCTCTTTGAAAGAAAACCGAATGTAATAATAAAGTAATGTTAAAATAAAGTAATGTTTTAAAAGTACATTATATTCAGTAAAATGTATTTACTTATTAATATGATGTTTAATCATTATTATTAAGAAAATAACAATTATGTAGGAAGAAAAATATTTTCATGATAATTTTCATGCTAAAATGTTATCATATTATCATTATAATTTGCTGGAAGGTATGGTCGCAGCATGTTTTTTATACTATGACGCTCCTGAGATGCACGTCCGAGCGGTTCAACCGTCGACCGTTGAACGGTTGTAAAGGAAATATAGACAGCACTTCAGAAATTGGTTCGAAATGTGCCCAGCACACTAAAGTACACATATAATTTCTATAATTTTAATAAAAATATATTTAGAGTAATATGTTTATTAATAATGTTATTTATTTAAAAAAAAATTAATGAAAAAAGGAAAAAGTAGGATCGAATATACGATTCTCAACATTCTGATCTTGCACTTAACGCCCAAGACCACGCTGAATTTTTGTGGAATTTCGCCTCTATAAACGTGGTACATAAAATACACAGAAAATCTAAACTATATCTCGTCAACTATCACATTTTGAAATCATTTTTACTGTTATACGTTAATGAGAAAGATATATGGTTAACCCTTTCACTTACAATATCATGCGAAACTCGTGGTAAAGAAATCGGCCAAACATGCTCTCATCAATGATACGTGTTGTTTATCGAGGTTACTATTGGTTGTTTACCAGAGGTACCAACTCCGGTTTACCGGAGATACCATTGGTAGTTGTTTACCAATGATACGTATTGTTTTTAGAATGGGAAAGGTTAGTATCTTCATGTCATTCGTGATATATCACTTTTATTTATCATACAAGTGATATGGTTAAATGTTATAACAATAAATTGTGCTTTGCCTAATTATGATCCAATGTCAAAGGCATTCATCGTGGGCTGACTATTTTTAATTTACTGGCAGAGGCATTTCGATTATCAAATTTGGTGAAATACGATTACGGAACCAATTTGTAGAATTTTGCGTCTGCAATTAAAGAAATGTGAATAGATGTATTGTCATGATGGAACCAACAGCTGATTGCTTGACATGACCAAAACAAAGAAATTAATGAAGAAAAAAAAACTGAATATCAGTAAATAGCTTCTTTGAAACCTTACAACTTTTGTCTGAAGCGTTTTTTCTAAAAACGTTATGAGCCTTATAGCACAAGGATGACCGTAATTGAATCGTAGAATGTGAATCATAATCATAGGTTGCAACGCATTATATTTTGGCGTACTATGCATGCCGATACAAGTACAATTTCACATTCCTTTACGATTAGTTATAATCACCTTTATGTTCAGCTCCTAAATCCGGGATCTTTTTGGATATCCTATATAAAATATATGTTTTATATATATA
>JAANIC010003864.1:0-31956 GCA_017607545.1 Acromyrmex charruanus | reverse complement strand
TGCAATTATATATATATATATATATATATATATATATATATATATAAAATACATTACACAGTCAATAGTCATATGCATAATTTTCGTACGATGCTGTACGTTTATGAAATGTATATAAATATATCATATTCAAACTGTTTCAGTAAATGTATACACTTATAGGTCAATGTGTACGTTGACTAACAGCAAGTTACAATAAATATATTTTTACTAAATGAACATTCTGACTGTGACTTAGATATATTGATCTTCGGATGCAACCATGTATTTGAAATACATGTATATACGTGTAATGTAATAGCACTTTCTCCTTTATTCCCAATGCCATTTTAACTTCGGATGTATATTAGTACGTAAATACATTGCACATACATATGTAGCTACTTCATCTCTTTTTATTATGTTTAATGGGCCTTTTACAATTATAAGCCATAAACCAGTCATAAATCAGAAGTCAGACGCTAAAAATTAACGACTGTGATTGGTCAATTTTTAGCTTCTGATTTGTAACTAATGGCTTATTGTAAAAAGTCCATAATAAAAAAAGATAGAAAACACTCATACTTAGCTTTTCATGCAGATATAATACAGACATATTAGTGAATATTAGGATTATATTTTATGCGCATTATGATGTACACACATTACAAAACATAAAATATTTCTAATTCATATTCACAAACGTGTGTAGCTATTTTATCTCTTTTTATTACGTGTAACAAAAAGGTGTACTGATATCCTTCTACGTTGACGTTTAATAAAAAGAGATATGTTTTTATGGTCAAATGTACAGATATTAGAGATATATGCTTTTATATTTTCAATATAAATATATAGAATATACATACAACTAACATAAATCAAAGTTAACGAGAGTTAAACGCAAATGATCAGACGTAACATTAAAAAAAATAATCAAATTACGAATCCTTTGATAAATATCTTTTTTACTTTGTATATTTCAACTCACTTTGAAGTTCTCTTTAGCAATATAGATGTATGTACGAAAAGCTCACAAATACAAAAAGATTGTCACTTAAAAATTGCCAGAGATAAAGTGATGTAAAATTTTGGTAGATAGAGAGAGTGCCAAGAAGCTTCGATACATAATAGATCACAAAATTACATTTATACAAATCTATTTACTAAAATTTTACATCACTTCATCTTTGGCAATTTATGAGTAATACAATCTTTTTGGATATGTGAGTTTTTCGTTATATATTGCCTCATTAATCTTAATTTATGTTAGTTATACGTATATTTTATAGATTTAAAGTCCCCTATAGAATAATTGTTTTTCTCAATATTAGAATATTGCATATGAGTGTATTATGATGTGTGAATATGTACACAAATTAAAGTTAGAAATAATTTATACTGAAGTATTCATATGGATATTCCCTATTTATTTATACAAAATATTGCAATTAAATTTTATGTGTACATATATACACATTATATTATATATGTATACATACAATTTTAATATTGCATATTTAAACATAAGAAATGCATAAATAGCTTAGCATTGATAACTTCTATCTGCAACATGTGTATATTCACACATTATATATGTGCAATATTATATAATATTGCCTATATATTATATTGCCATATATATTATATTTAAGTACATACACCATTAATATCTGTATATTTTAATATGATAGTACACTAACATGATAGTATAACAGTTTTATATATATATATTGTATGGATATTCATGCAGATATTCTCTATGTCCATTTTTATGCAATATTAAAATTTTATATTATAATATAATATATAATGTGTATAATAATATATAAAATTTAATTCTAACGTTGTATATAAAAAGACATTCATGAATACGAATTACAATTACATTTTATGTGTATTATAATGTATGTATATACACACAATGACACAAAAAATATTATTCTATTATTGACATATTAGTGAAGACAATAAACATGTTAGTGAATTAATGATATATGTAATATTAAAATTATATTTTGAGTACATTATTGTGTATATATAATACATATAAAATATAATTATAATTTATATTCACTAATAATGTTTTTTTATATGTTAGAACAATATTAGAATTATCACAATATAATATACATACAATTTTCTATATTGGATGTATAAATCGACATGTTAGTAATGTAAGTACTATAAGTATCTATTTCTTTTTATTAAACAGAACAAAAAGAGTAACATTATGTGCAATGTCGTATTCATTTATTGATAATATATTATCATAACCTAAAATGGCATTGGATATAAGAAAAAAGTGTTATTACGGCTTCGTATCGATATAACTATTAATTAAAAATCTGTACTTTATGTATATTACAGACGTTTAGTACTGGTGGTATATATTGGAATACGGCCTACATTGCATGTGTACATAATACATCTATATTTCTATAAAGCTCGATTCTACATATATAAGATTAACTTCAATTTTCAAGTTTATTTTTTTCTCAATTCTAAAATTGGAAAATTTTCCAAAATAAAATGAATCTTTTGTGGAACCGACCCTAATAAACGTTTTCATTCCTGCTAAGATGGTAATAACGGAATAAAAATATTGATAATTAATCGATCGATTTCCTGCATGATCATATTAACTCAGAGGGCGTAAGCATCTTATACATTAGAAATGAAAACCTGTAATATCGACCTTGATGAATTTCAGCCTTCGCTCCAGCATCCCCTCGATATTTTCGATATTCTTGAGTCGAGAATATTGACATTAAAAAAGCAATATTATCTCATGTTGAAATTTTTTTAATCAATATTATCTTGATATCATCTTGATTTCAAGGCAAGACGGGACGGGAATCTTGAAGTCTCGAATATTACGTGCATCACTAAACTTTTTTAATGAAGATACTTGAAATTTTGATTTCACTTCTTTTTTTATAGCATTATTTTTGATTTTTTTTTTTTGTAAAATATATTTGATGCCTTCTTTTACACTGTTAATGTTATATCTAGTGCTGCGAAAGCCAAAGAGGATAAGATTTCTAAAGAGTAACAAGATTTTGTGAAAAAGAAGACGACAACGACATGCATCTGATTGACATAAATTGGGCAAAAAAATGCATGTGTATATTTATATCTACACATCAAGTGCACTTACAGACATGATTGTTATCTCATTTTATTTGTAAAAATCTATATTCTTTCTTAATATATGTATCTTTTTACAATTTATTTGAACAAAACAATAATTTTTTACTATATAAGCGTTCTCCTTCCTGTAAAAGATACGTCTCTTTCATAACATTGTAGTAACCCTTTAATAATAATATAAAAAAGGATGTTTTTAATGTCCTGAAATTTAAAAATATATGTACTTGACTTGCTACGTGGCTTTTGATTTTAATTTTACACATTCTATCTTTTTAATAATATTTATTGACTCTAATATATCCGCATTAATATTACAGTGTTCGTCAATCATCAAAGTAGTAATTCCCTTACGAATGCAGAAGTCATGCAGCGCTAACCGGAGTTAGAGATTCTATAATCGGAGTTTGACGAATGTGGACTAAAAATGGTGGATAGAAAGAGATAATAGATATTGCTTTTTCGTAGGAACGCATGTGCAAAAGTGTTAGAATACGTACAGGCAATACGTGATGACAATACCTGAAGAAATCAATCGAGATGATCAATGATGCACAATTGATGACCAAATTGTGCAATTGTAATTTATTAATTTTCTCTTTGTCCGAGATTTCGGAATGATTTCTAACCTCTTTAATATAGGTTTTACTCATCTGCTTGTAGCTATCTATCTTTTTTTTCTTGGCACTCGTTTTCCGACAATGTACGAAGCTATCCGAAGAACACGGAGTGCTCCAAGGTGGAAAACCAGAAGTTGTGCCAGCTTTCGTCAAATTCTGATTGTAGGATTTCTAATCGGAGTATAAAATTTAGGAGGAAATATATTTTATTAGAGGCCAATAGTTACTATTTGCCAAGTTACAGTTAACTAATAATTAATGTCTAATAATTAGTCAATAGTATCGAACATATTTTTTCGTAAGGGAAATGCGACTAGTTTCAAAACGTTATAGATATTTATAATTATAGGTATACAGCCTTTCCTAAAATTTTCTTAAAAATAATTGTTAATAATGACTATTTAGAAATATTAAAAGTTATCTATACCATCTAAAATACGATAAATAGGTATATTGCGCAGTTTTATTTATTATATCTTACTTTTTATAGATTTTACATTAATTAAAAATAATTGCGATACGAATTGGATGTATTTACACTATAAATATGTTTGTTTTTAATAGCGAATTAATAAAACTAAAACAAAGCAACAAAGAGAAAGAAAGAGACAAAGACAACCAGATGAGAGTTTCACTGTTTCAAATGATGGATTATTTTATAGTGTCACATGCAGATAATTCGCTGCATTGATTGGAAAGATTGGTGACACGTCTCAAAGTAACTTAGTAACTTTTTAAGTCTCTTAGTAACTTTTTAATAGAACAGTTTAAAAATTTTGAATTAGAATTGGGATAAAGTGAGTATGCAATTTTTATAAGTTAACTTTCTTTTTCCATAATATGGAAATAGGAGCAGACTTTCAAAATATGTTTTGTTCAAAATTTCATTTTTTTAGTTAGAGGTGGCAAAGTGTTCAGTGTTGGAAGACTTATATTATAAGCTATTCTAAGATATTAAAAAAATATTTTTTCATTGTTAATTTATATGATGAAAACATGTAGACATTTCGAAGTGAATTATGTTTTTTAATTAGAAACAAACAAAATGCATTTGTTTAATATTTTAGCAATTGTTTAGCAAATTTGTTCAATATTTCACATTCTACTGATTGACATATTGTTTTCTGTAAAGTGCGTAGTTTTCTTGTGCGTAATTTCTTTTTTCTCGTTTGCTTAAAATTACAAATTTTGAACAAAACGCATTTTGAAAGTTTGCTCCTCATATATTTTCAACTATAATGTGTTTTTTAAAACTGTGTTACGAATTTTCAAAATTTGAGTTTTTCATGGTAGAAAATTTATATATTTTTTTAACGGTTACTGAACAGTTATATTAACTTCTGTCTAGTAACTAAGAAAAAAACCTACTTTGGATTCCAATTCTAAAATGTTGCTTACAGCTTTGCTTACAGTTACTACGCACAAAAAAATGGACAAAATCTGAATATAATTATTGAACAAAAATAGGATAATCAATGGATTATTTAAATAGGTGCAGTATTTTAACATTATTATATAATACCGGACAATAACTGGTGTCTACGCAAATTGCATGTATTTTTACAGGAAAACTGCTTCAGTCACTGAATAAAACTATCAAATTCTTGTTCATTTTCTACGCAGAATTGTTGAAACTAGTGAGAATATAATGATACTAGGCAGCAACTATAGCTAGAAAAATTGCACACATTTTTATCAAAGTACGACTCTAGTATAATATAAATTTCTTTCAAAAAAGATCTTATCAAAGCTGACATTTAATTCCAGTGTAATCAAATAAGCTAGAAATGCTTTTCTTTCACAAAAATATATTAATTTTTAGGATAAAATCTAGGATAAAAATAAAATAAAATAAATAAAATTTAGGATAAAAAGAAACGTAAAATTTTTTTGTCGTACGTTAAGAGAACGTACATATATTTGTTAAAACTTTTTGTATAACATCTGAATGGCATTGCTAATTAATTTATATATGATTAATTATTAATTTACTCGAATCTGTAGATTCAAACTCGTGTGAGTAGAATCGTTCGAATCTTCGATATTCAAGCCACCGCAATGTGGATACTATTTCTTATATCTTGTTTCTGGGTCAGTCAATCTTTTTTTTTTCACTTTCTGCATGTAAAACATAACCTTTTTACGTTATTAGGATCATTAATCGATCGATTTTGTTCACGTCGGGCGGGAATATGTAATGAAAATATCGAGCGTAACGACAAGCAGAAGATATTTGTGTATCAAAAGATACACGCTGACCTGAGATATCCAGTAAGGAAAAATCATGCAACGGGAGCACGGTCTCCTTCCGGACAAGCGAAAGCATTATCGAATGTGATCTTCGTACTCGTTTATAGACGAGAGACACTTATATTAAAACGTCCGGAGGTCGACGGTAAACGTAACATTTTTCTAAACTTACGTTTACCGATATCAAATTATTTTTGCGCGTGAAGTATCATCGCGCACATGCTGTATTTTTCAAGAACGTGTTAAATATGCGCGCATGGCGCCAAGTGATGAGAAACTTCACTCATCAAATAAAAAAATGTACAGTATTTCCGGCAAATACGCCGCGCTGGAATTTACGCCGTCAGAAAAAATAGGAGTGGATATACAATACTTTTCCTGCAACTCTGTTATGTGTCTTTGTTATATTAATATTGTATTATATGATTTCAATTTCTTACTGTTAATATTAATGAATTATTGTGAATTATGGATTTTATTTTTCTGACAATGATAACTAATTTAAAGTGTGAATATGTTAATATCTAAAGATGGCTCAATCTAGGAGTTGAAATATGTAATGATATCTCTGTTTCTATTATGTATGTATTTAAATTCTATTAAGCATTTTTTATACTTTACATTTTACAGAATCGACTCTGCCTCTTTTTATTGTTACATTGTTATTGAAATTATTTTGAGTTAAATCAATTTGTCATTGTAATAAGTAGTGTCATCATAAATTATAATCTACACAAAATGATTACTGTAGGGCGCGCTAAAAGACTCAGTAATTATTTCATGATGCATATGTGTAAAGGAATAGTAAAGTATGTTGTAGGGTAGAACGAGACACGTTGTGACACTTTTTCTTAAAATTAATAATAAAACATTGCATGTTCATCTGGCTTAATAATTAAATACTTATAAATCCTAAGTATAGCTCGTAAATAAGAAAAAAAATTACGTTAGTTACAAGAATGCAAAGTGGATTAATATGTCCCATCTATGGGGCATGTTGAGCATCCTTGAAGAATACAAGAAGTTGAATCATGAAAATAATCGTTTAATGAGATTATATATTATTAAAAACATGGAAGAATTATGTGTATATTAATCAAATTTTTATTATGTTCATCTTAAGTATAATAATTTATAATACTCTCTCTTTTAAATGCTTTAATTAACAAAAATAGAAAAACTAAATTTTTACTCTTTACAATAATAATTAAACGTAAAATATATAGTTAATCATTAACATAGAATAAAAAGCATTGATAAAGACAGATTTCATTTAGGCAGCTAAGTTTATAATGTTAGTTATGAAATACTAGCCCAATAAGCCCCATATCGATATTGATTTGAAATAACTTTTTATAACTGAAAAACCGTAAATAAAATAGCAACTTGAACATTAAAGTTAAAAAATACGATAATAATATATCCACAAAATACACATTTGATTGTTAATTGCTTTAATTACCACGTAAACCAAAAAGAATACTCACTTAATAATTTTAATATACGAAAACGAAAAAACACATGTATTTGGCTCTGTTGTCACACATTATTGTATTAATCCTAGCAAATCATTTATGTTCAACGTACCCTATGCGATTTTTTACATTGCTGTAACTTTTTCATAATATAATTTGAATACTTACTAACCTTTATGAATAAATTATAAAATAATACGCTATTTATGCTCTTTCAAAATCTGTAAAAAATTTTTGTGTTCATTTCGTTTAGCTAAAAAAAAATTTTTTATGGAAGTGCTGAGTGGGTTGTCAGTTTTCCCTCCTCCCTTCCCCCACGTGTTAATAACAATCGTTTTGGAAAATTAAATACACAGGATTTATGCGCTATTTATGCGCTTTTATATTTACATAGCTTCAATTTTTGCGCTGCATCCAATAAGCCACTTCCCTCCTGTCCCTTGAAGCTTCTAATTTGGTCCAAATAAATGGTCTCGAAGGTTTTTAGTAAAATTTTAGTTATTAAAACATTTCATATGACATATTGCCTTCGGAATTGTTATTCATAAGATGAAAGGTTAAAACATTTCTGAAAACTTTCCGCAAAAATCGATGCTGTATGGGCGGAAAATTTCTAACACTACATTTTATCGAAATCGACTTTTGACATTTTCATTTCCGTCCGCCATATTGAATCAGTCATTTATAGTTTTTCTATTCTATATTGATTTCAGGCATTTTGAATTCGAATTCAGAATCAGAGACTCTAAAATCTAACGCTATATTTCGCCGAAGTCGGACAACTTTAATACTACATTTGAAAATCGGAAGATTTCTAACATTTCTTTTTGCCATATTGGTTCAGCCATTTTGAATTTTCAAATTTTGGGTACAGATTTGAAATCAGCTATTCCGAAAACCTTGTATTATTATAATTCACTGAAATCGGAAGACTTTTAGCATTTTTTTAGGGTAAAAGGGCAAGCAATATAAGCATGTGTGTGCTGTCCTCACATATATCTGGTCGAGATTTTTACTATAAGTTAACAGCGATACAAGAATGAATTTCGCAAAATATTATATCTGAAAAAAATCTTTTATGGGAGTTATGGAGGTAAAATTGAAAATCGACGAAGCGAATTTTCTCTTTAATAGATGAACTGATTTTGACAAAAAAAATGTAATAGGATTCAATAGTGCGATGTTTAAAAAAAATTATGAAAATTTTTTTTCGAAAAAAACCAATTGAAAAAAATTCTCAAAATTTTTAATATTTTTTTAATAGAATGTATTTGAAACACTCTACCATTTTTTACTAAAATAATCTTCAACTTATCTGGTATAACATATTTAATTTTTAAAACAATCAGAAAGATAGAATATAGCTTAAAAAAATTTGAGAGTTTGAGCGTGTAGAGTACGATTAGCTGAATGTTGCATGAGGATCGGCTACGCATACTACACTAGATATTAAACTCAGCTATGTACACACGCTTATGTGAGAATAACTCAAGAAAAAACTGCTAACGGTCTCCCACGTCTTTAATTTTTTTGGCAGAGAATCCTCTATCCTATTGTTTACGTGAGATATTTCCACGTTCATAGTAGACGTATTTTAGTCTTTCGCGCTCTGTGTCACCGTGAAGCGCTATCAGTTTAATTATCAATATTAACGTGGTTATCATTATTTAATTTGATCGCTTGATAAACTATTTCAGTAGGCCCACTCACCACGCGTCTTTATTTAAGTAACATTTTTTTTCTGAAAGTACTTACCATATTGGCTCTTTTTTGCTATTTTGTATTTTGCATTTTATTTAACTTGGTGCAAAATGTCTACGTCATTGACAAATCGTAAATGCGCTGGGTGCGATAAGTTTTTGCATAAAGTACCTGGTCAAAAGAAAATAATTCCAGAAAAATATAAACCCTCGTCTCAATGAAGGACTGCATATGCGCTTCTTCTGGAATGACAGTGATATCTTGTAAGCAATTAAGTTCAAAGCATAATGTAATACCAATTATAATCAATTATTCTTCTCATATTCAACTGTGATTGGTCAATTTCTTATGGCTTAAGACTTAAAAACTTAGATAATGACTTCTTATAGAAAGCCTATAAAGGGGAGCACAGACTCTTGCATAACGCATAACGCATAAGCGAATCAACCAATCAGAATCTTTTGTAAGAAATAAGCGACAACATGAGAAAAATATTAGGGTGCTCCAAGATTCGAACCAAGGCCTGATCTCCTCCGAAATAGTAGATTTCCTGCCATTGAGCCACACAGTCCTGATGCTGGTAGTTTCTCTGTGCCTATTTCCAGTACATTTCTTACATTTTCCTATTTGTACCTATTTCCAGTGCATTTCTTACATTTTCATTTCGTCCCATTTCAAAGAAGAATTTCGATTAGTTGATTCTCTTATGCACTATGCATTGCACGTTTTGCAAGAGTCTGTGTTGCGGTTATTATGGCCATTCTATAATAACTCATTAATCATAAATTAGAAGTTAGAAGCTTGAAATTAACTCATCACAGCCGTCAATTTTTAGCTTCTGACTTCTGATTTATGACTAATGGCTTATTATAGAATAGCCATTAGGTAGCGTTCTGAGTTATGTATGAAGTCCATAACGTATCATTTTATCTTTGTTTGTTATTCGATGAACAACAGAAACAAATATTGCATAATGTGTTTCATGCGTTACTCGGAATGCATTCTTACATAATGCGCACGCACTCCTCTTAAATTACGAACGTACTCTCATGACCAACATCTTACAGTAATGCAAATGTTTCCATGTCTATCTGCAAGAGCTATATGAGAGTTCTATTGCTAATAGTTGCAGATAGAATACATTTTCAAAATTACTTTATAAAATATAAATATATATACATTTTATATATATACATTTTATCTGAAACACTTTTGATAAAATCAATAATTAACGAGATAATTCAAACGGTTTTTAATTTTAGAGACATCCTGTATATATATCAGTAAATAACTTAATTCGTAAATTACAAGTGGACAAGGTTTTTCAGATTTCACACCCCATGTTTTACCAAAAAATCTTGAGTTCATTGTAAGTTTACATCTTCAATTTCATGGATCATGACTGTTCATCGTATGTTTTTGCTGAAGAAGGCTAGTGTTACGTCCAAACCCGTGGAGATTTTAAATTTATGATCCTACTAAGGATCATAAGGAGAGAAGGGGGAGCGGGAATGATGAGAGTATCTGGAAGGACACAGTCAGACGTTCTTGTCTCGCAAGTATCCGCACAAAGACGAGTACCGCGAGTCGAACGCACCCTTTTTATGCTCGCCTCGGAATATGGGTCAACGTCCCGCAAAGACGGTTTGAAACCTGTTTCCTACGAGCAGTACGATCGTCGTTTCGAGTTAAGGAATTTAATCCCTTTAATTCGGGAATGAACCACGTGCGATCTCTGAAAAGACGAAGTTAAACGACTACGAAGTTTTTTAGGATTTTAAAATTAAAGAATGAGAAAGAGATAAAAAATTATTAGTATTATTTATTATTACTAACCATTATCAATCGGACAGAAGATAAAGAACAAAATTATACCTTAATAAGTTTATTTATTACAAACTAATTTACACATTAATTAATATGATTATTATAAAAAGAAAAATCCACAGATCGACGCGATAATCTTTATTAACTAATTAACATTTGACGACTATTTAACAACTATTTAAATTTTATGCATGTTAGTTGCATTAAATCGCCAGAGAATGAGGGTTCGGAGCGAGCGGAAGACACAGGATTTGTTCAGTTTATTTCATGGATAGTAACGAAAGAAAGAGGAAAAAGATTGAAAAAGAATTCTACGTAACTAAATATGAATTGGCGGAATTCGGAATAAATACCAGAATACAGGAACGGGAAGGTTGGCCGGCAATTCCATGTCGGATTTCGTGGATCGAAATAATGAGGGCCGATCGTAAAGGTCCTTGGGAATAGGTGTGATAGTCCGTGGAAATTGTCTAACAAGTGACTCACTCAAATGAATCACTCTCTTGGATGCGGAAATAGGATCTTGGTGGTGGAAGAGGAATTTCTTCTAGGACGCTGTCCGTGGAGTTCCTCTGAGGGTAAAGGGGATGGAGGTAACGGATGAATCAGGTGTTAGCAGAAAGGTATTATATATTATATATATATTTTCAGGGAAAAGGAGGAGATATCACCTTCCTATATATATATATATATATATATGGGGGCAAATCAATAAGTACCCGTGTTAGTAATGAAGAAGCAATTTCTCACAAAAATTTTTTTTATTTTTCAACGTAATCCCCTTTTAGGAGGATACACTTTTCCCAACGCTTCTGCCATTTTTTTAACCCCTCAGAAAAATACGATTTATCAAACTCTGCAAAATAGGTCTCTGTTTCGGCGATGACCTCCTCATTTGACATGAATTTCTTTTCACCGAGCTATTTTTTCAAGTTTGAAAACAAGAAGAAGTCACAGGGGGCTAAATCCGGAGAGTACGGATGCGGCAGCAATTCGTAGCGCAATTTAATTTGGCTGTGGCGATTGCGGAGGAGCCGGTGCATTGTGAGCAATCGCGGCATCCATCGGGCCGACAGCTTTTTCATTCCCAAGTTATCATGCAAAATATTGAATCACTCTGAAATTTTGTATAGCGTCGTTTGAAAGATGGTAGTACACGATGGTAATGCCAACTTGCATCAGCAACGTCGCCTGTCTTGAAATACAGGTACTTATTGATTTGCCTACGTATATACAATATGTGTCAAGATAGGACTTGCTGCAACTCTGCAAGGTTAGGCTTTTGATGATTATCAAAAGTCTGATCTTTGTGATTGTCCAAGGCGAGGGTTGACCCAGCGATTTGGAGGCTTCAGTCGAGTCACTTGACAGTAGTGATGAATAAGATCGTTCGATCGAATTGATCACGGCTCACCACTAAAATCAGTGAAATGATATGGTCGCGAACCGGCAGATGTCGGAGATGGAGCTGACTGACTGAAGAGTCGTGAAGAGTCTCTTTTTTATATTCGCGAGTTAGTAATTCCGCGTGCAGGCCTCGCGTATGTTACTGTCTGATCCAGGATTAGGATTAAGGGTATCGGTTGTGAAATGGGATACTGGGATATGTGTCTAAAACAACTTCTCATCGATCGTTTGCCGGATGCTCAATAGTTTTGAGCCACATGTGTCATTTACGTATATTACAGACAACTGCTGTTTCAGTTTGTAATTCTTAATCTATTTACTTCTTCTGTTACTCAGGCTAAAGTTTGTCTATTCGGCACTTGGTTCAAATATTTAATTCAACAACTTTGTCCCGAATGGATTATTAGTCTTAAAAAGGAGAATGTTATTCTGTTCGTCACTATTGTAGCTTCCTCTGGTAGAAACAGATGGTCTACCGGTATTACTTGTTAACAACTTTTATGGTGATGACGAAAATTCTAATTGAAGAAAAGAACTGTAGAGTCTGGACGTAATACTAGAATACTAGCAACATGTATAAATCTCATTTCATTTATGTAAGATAAAGTTTTTTTGAAAAGTATTACGATCACTGTGCCAATACCCAATTGCCCATTTATCTTTTATTTATTTTCATTAATTTGTAAACATTCCTTACTAATCACAAAGAAAATAGATAAAATAGGGCAGTAGGAGTCAGGCGCGGTAATTGTTGCACAAAACAATGGATACAACACAAAAGTCTTTATTAAATAACCCGCTTACATATTTCGGCTCATTTTTTAACCATCTTCAAAGAGACAAATTCATTTTACAATACTTACAAACTAATTTATTCCAGTGAGCCATCTCCACATACTTACGGAAACTTTAATATTGAAAAATGATTTTAACGACATTCCAAATTTTATAGGACAAAATTATTTAAAAAGACTGAACGAATTTTTATATCACAATAAGAAGGAAGTTCGCAGCAATGAAGATTCATCATATCGCAAACAATTATTCTATTAATTTAGTTAAAAACTAGTTATTGACTCGTCAGCGAATCAATGTCAAAATTGTTTAAATTGTTTAAATTAGTGAAATAACTTTTAAATTTACTTGTAATTAAGGACCGTTTCTTGTGGAAAAACAATTTAATATCGATTGTAATCTGAAAGGAAATCAATTTACCAAGTTTACAAAAGTTCAAATAATAATCAATAAATATCAATTTACAAAAGTTTCAAATAAAATGTTCTTAACTCAATGAAAGAACGACAGTGATTAATTGGCAATTCAACAACGTCGACATTTATAGCTCATCAACAATCGGAAAGTAAGCCTTGGGAAGCCCTTCCATATCTACAGATTGAAATCATGCGTCTGCTTCCTGATGTACAGCATCTCCGAAATCAATCTCTTTCTGTACTGTTTTTCGTCCAAAATTACAATGTTTTCTCAATCGAACTCGTGGCTCTCCTGCAATGCAGGGCTCTCTCCCTTGATGATCAATTGACGGAGTGATTGTGTTCCATCGAATGTGATTCTTGTCTTCAGCGATTCTCATCTTCAGCTGTCTTCCCGTCTATCCCACATAACTCGCATTGCAGTCTTTACAACAAATCTTATACGTGACATTCGATTTCAAATTATGCGGAAGCGGATCTTTATGCACCTTAATTCCCATAATTTGTTAACATTATAAAACGATATCCTATTTTTGCTGTTTAATCTATTAAATTTTTCGGAAACAGTAGGGATATAAGGAACAGTAAACCAAAAAGGTCTTAATTTAATGGCACTTATTTGAATAATGAATTTTCTTTAAATCATTGGCTGTAATTAGTCCTTTACTAACGTGCCGATAGATTATGCAACTGATTTTATCAATGATTATTGGCAATATATTTCTAGGGATTGTTGTTTACCAAAGGATGAATTCATTAAAGCAGTCGATTTTGTTTTAAATCCTACTCTTTTTACTTTTAATAATATTATATTTAATCGTCTAAGTTCACAACATCATGTTACATAGTGGTATCGCCATTGTGAACAAGGCTTTAGGAGTAGATATCGAAGCTACGACGATTAGAGATACAGAAGATGGCGACAGCAAGTGTCAATGATTTAGCACGTATGCATAAAACACTATTATATTGTACGAGTTGATATTAAATATGTTATACGCTCATGTCAGTAAGGTGTGATTATTTGGCGCAAAACAAAAAATTTGGCGATGAGAATGGGAGGAAGATGTATTAGTATTGCGAGTGAGCGGGTTTCGCAATTCAAGTTCTCTATAGCGAATCAAATCTGCGTTCCATTTAACCTAACGCGCGCGTCTTAACAAGCCGCACATGGCTAGTGGCTCAGGCGATCCTTCCTCGGGCAATCAGGACAACGGTGCTCAAAGATGCCGCGCTCAAAGATAGGTTAGTTAGCTTCGCGAATAACGCCGAAAAAAAACTGCGTAGGTTATTAAACGAGGTTGATAGGCTCGTGACCGCCGCCCATTGCAATTGCTCCGTCGGATGAGAGATATTGCGCAAAATGGCGTGTCAGAAGAAGCGCTTAAATCTTTATGGCTGCAGCGCCTATCAAAACAAGTGCAGGCTATACTAACAGCTAGCAAGCACGAACTCGAAGAGCTATCGCAACTAGCAGACCGAATAACAGACATGCTATTCACTGGCGTTAACGCTGTCGCAGTAGTCACACCGACAAAAGCCAATTCAGCAGATTTGCAAATGTCCGCGCTTCTAGATCGAATGGAGAGATTGGAAACTCGTTTATCGCGCGACAGATCACGGGAATTCTCGCGGAATTCTCGACGCAGAAGCTGTTCAAGGTCACAATTGAAGAGCAAGCCGTGCTAGTATCATCGACGTTTTGGTGGAAAAGCTATCAAGTGTACGCAATCCTGCAGCTGGAAGCCAGCGAAACAGGAAAACTAGAGGCTGAACTATTCCCGGCGGCAGATAGTTTGGCCGTGGCAGCTCGCCGTTTCAGAGTCAGAGACCATGTCACTGGCAACCAATTTTTGGTGGAGCGAATGTCTCGACCATTCCTGTCTTAAGGCACGATTGTACTCACACATTGGCAAACAGGTGCGCTACGCTGCAAACGGAACAATCATCCCTACGTATGGATAAAAATTACTCCAACTTGATTTGGGATTCCGTCGTGTTTTTCGCGAATCAAATCCATCATCGACGAACTATATTGTTTATCCATTTTTTTACATACAGTAACGGAAACTCACAACTCTCAATTAACGTTTTAAAGTATATATAATACTCTCACAGATGTTTCTTCAGTGGAAACTAAGTGACTGATCCATTGGAGTGGCACGTATCATAAGAATGCACTTTGATCATATCGAGCCTTGTTTGTCTAAGATGATCATATCAAATCTTTTTAATCGAATCTTTTTTTATTACACCAACAACAACATACATCTGTTCTCACACTCTTTTCAAATAAGAATTTTTTAGTGTATCGCTGCGATTGCAATAAAATCGCCTTTCCAAAACGTTCAAACACATTAAAAACACGTTAAGACACGCAGCATTAAAAAAATGACGCGACAACCGTAGTATATAAAAAGGAAAAGATACACTCATGCAGTCAGCAGTCGAGTTTGAAGTTATATTGGTGTTATATGTTTGTGTATGTTTAATGGAAAAATGGATTTTGCACTTCATGAGGATGAAGTGATGGAAGAAAAAACAGATGATCAACATGAAGAAATGTCTGACCAGGAAATAAGATCCGGTAAAGATTATGCTGTGTCAAATAATTCGTGTTTCGGCAGTGACATGGAGAACGATGATAATATAATTAAAATAACATATCAAGATTTAAATCGAACTCAAGTAAACACCTTACGTTTTGTGAAAAAGATGGGCTGCATTGAGTTCTACGTAATTACACTGATGGTCATGGAAGATATTGCTCATCATGCATCATAAGAATAAACAATCAATTTTTAAATCTTCGTGCCGTTCGAAAACATGATATCAACGTATGTGCGATTCTCGAAGGTTATTCCTGTTCGGAAGGTTTTTTTATCAAATATTGTAATATGTGTCCTATTTGCACATAGTGATACAAGGTGATATTATAAAAGATACAAAAAGATTAAAAATATACATTTTCTCAAAACTTTTTTAATGAAAAGACTGTGAAAAAAAAGGATATTATAATATGGAGCAAATGGAGCGTAATCTAGTTGAATATGCGAGAAGAATTTCTGGCGTGGGAACAACGATGCAACGATGTCGAATCACTAGAGGAACAAAACAGCATTATGCCTGTATCACACTGTACGTTTTTAATCACATTTATGACGATCAGCGATGACATTTTGTCAGACATTTCCTGCAACGCATATGAAAAAAATACACATTTTTATATATATTAATTCATTACTGAATTATAGATTTCACATTTTTCCAATATTGTCTTCAATTTTCGTTTCGATACATGAACTGATCACATGACTACAAAATCGCTTTGTGATTGGTTGCGTCTGCGTCTCGATTATGAAAAATAGACTGATATCTAAACGGGAATTGTGAATTACAATCGCCAGCATCTTTTTTCTGATTGGTCGGAAAATAATCGCAGGCGCAAACGCGATCTCCAATCGCTAGTGTGATATGGGCATTAAACGTCCGCGATTATCGATCGGTGTTAGACAATCGTTGATCGCTCGTATCACGCGACTCGAAAGTTTAAAGATTCGGTGCGTGGATTTCATGCAAATGGGTGCCCGACACAGCGCAAGACTTAGATACAGCGCGAGATAGATACAGCGTTTGAAATCCGTATACTGACCGGCGCGTAATAAATTCTGGACATATCGAACCTCGCCAATTTCTTGAAGACGCGAGGGCAATTGTGCTTGAGCGTGTGCAAATTGTTATGCAGAGACATAACAATATTAAACTAAACACCGTGTTTAATGGCGAATTTATATCAAGTGATAAACGCGCGAATAAAAGTGTCAGTACGAAAAACTCTTTAATTCGTCCGATTCACAAGAATGGTACGCATCGCGTATTATCGAGCTCATTTTAGTATCGTTCGAGGAATTTTAAGAGCGCGATAGTAGGTGGACACTGTCGCGTATCCTAAATTTGACTGTTAACATAAACAAGTACAATCCATTGCACGCAGGATGTCACAGGATTAACAGATTTGCATTATCACGTATAAGATGTTTCGGTATCTTTGCGTACGTCTGACAAAGATAGAAACAGTCGACATCCGCGTGTCGACCCATCGCAAAGTACTCTCTGATCGCGTCTTCCTTATCGCATGCCACGTCGTCAAAGATAAAAATGGAATTTGGAAGCGCCAGTGAAATGACATCGCTATTATTGGAGAATGTAAAATAACCAATTTCTTGAATCGGGATTATAAATTCTCCAAATATCGGTATTTTGACTGTTGCAACGATTTCGAGTACACATACACGTTCTCGAAGCGTATGCCATGTGGACTTTCCAGTAAACTTATCAGCACGTTTGTTTTGCTGCAGTTTGATGGACCATAGATAATACCACGTATAAATCGGCAACATGTTTCCACGCATTTCTTTTTCAGTTTGTATTTTGTTGTCGACTTTGATTTACGATTGTAGCACGAACCTCATATCTTCACCTCCTTCACGATACTGATATAAACTGAAAAAATTGCACCGAGAGCGGACCTATTTATAGAAGCGCGTAGATCGAAACTGCTCAATATTGAAAATGTTTCTTATTGTGTCGGACAACTGTGATGTATATAGTTTAACTGTCAATAAGTTGGAATATATACCGAAAATTATTTCGTCACAAAAGTTTAAAAATTACATAGATCAACTGAGGGACAAATTACTTGAGTATATAAAAGCTGATTCAAAAGTTCAGCAACATCGTCGGTGCTTGAAATATTATAATTTGCCTTGTCATTGATCACATATCAATGGTCCGGCACCATTTACAAAAAAATGCTGCGAATGTCAACTATAACAACAAAAGGCTGCGCCTTTTTAAATTACGCGATAGACGGACTTCCATTCGAATTACATGTCTCCGGATATCATCGCCGGAGGCATTAATCCGTTACTCGGTATGTTGCGAACACAACACGTAGCTGATAAATACTCGCTGAGAAGACACGGAAACGTATTTCTGCGACAGATTTGACTCTCGGAGAGAGAACTGCTGTCACTGCTGTTTGGATGGCTATAAAAACCGAGACAAAAATCGGCATGGGTTTGAAAACAAAGAGGAAGAAATCAATGAAAAAATGAATATTCCCGGTGACAAAACGCGGCGGTTTCTTACCTATTTTACTGCTGCTGGGAGTCGGCTTGCTAGTTAGCGGCGCGGCAGGAGTCGCAAAAGCTATAAATGACAATAAAGCCGCGCAGCGTCAGTTGGGAGAACTGAAACGTCATAATCGTGTCATGGAAGGTCATGGAGCTTATCTCGCTCCATACAAGCGTGGACGAGAGATATGAACGAGAAAACTAAGAAAAATAAAAAAAAGTCAAAGAAACAATAAAAATGCGTAAGGATACAACTACCAACGCAGAATTGCAATAACTGGCAAAACATATATTCCATTTTAAAGGTATTTTTATGCGTATTACCTTATCAACAGAAGTATATCGAAACAAAAGCAGTATCGTAAATTTAGACAATGCCGAGAGATCAGGTACTCATTAGGTGGCGTACGCAAAGTGGGGAGATCGTGCTGTTTACTTTGATAGTTTCGGCAATCATCAACCATCGAAGGAATTGATGTGATATTTGGACGTAACACAAATCTAGTATAATCGTACGCCTTATCAATGTTACAATAAAGATAACTGTGGACAATTGTGTCTGCAGTTTTTACAAACGGTTGACAATCAATTTAGGAATTGACATTACACTCTTTCAACTCAATATTTATTCAAACATGTCACTGACATTTACGCTCAAGATAAGAGTAGCGTCCTCGCGGTCTGCTATTTTCCGGTCATAGATTTGAGCGATGGCGATTACGAGCTCGATCTGACGGACTTTGAAACTTACCATACGATATCTCTAATGTAAATTCATTGAATAATAAATTTTACTTTGACGAAGACGACAATTGTCATTCCGGAAGGATCATACGAAATATGTGACATAAACGAGTACCTAAGACGTGCAATTTTACAATCTCGTTCTAACAATACTGCTAGAGAGAAAACTCTTCTCAAAGAGGATGAAGAATATCCATTGACTATCCGCGCTAATAACAATAAAATGAAGAGCGAGATCAAATGCGATCAAAATTATCGAGTAAATTTCACTAAACCTCATAACATTGGATTGCTGTTAGGATTTTCATTGAATCGCGTGTTAGAATCACGATAGTGACATACATCGGATGTATCGATAAATATCATCAACGTAAACATCATTCGCATTGAATGCAACGTGACCGCGGGTGCATACAGCAACGACAAGTGTGTGCACGCGATACACGAATTTTCGCCGAGCGTGCCGCCAAGATATAAGATATCGGAAAAACCGACGTACATTTATCTTCTGATCATCGGAGCATTACGGATCTGACGTTTTGCATTGTGGATGGCAAGACGAACGATTGCTCGATTTTCATGGAGAGGAGGTCACCATTAGATTGCGTATATGGAGGCGACAGCGATAAAATGATATGACAACAATAACGTGAGATGTTCTGAACGAACAGGCGAAACAGATTAGAGACATATTTTTTGTCAGAGAGACGATAGCGATCAAAAACATTCAATCGTTCAGTAGAAAAAAACTTATTGCGTCGAACGTTAAATTTTTACAATCATTGGGCTTTATCGTACGAAATATCTGAGATGACTGATATCTTGAATATTGGAGGCGAACCTTTGATGATCGCATCGTCAAGTTCAAGTTTCACTCGTACGTCAACACGACGTTTGGACATAGCAACGAGGTAAGGATACCCATACAATAGCAGGATTTATATACGTTACCGTGTGAAAGTATTCTCTATGTCGAAGGTAGATTGACTTCAAAGAAAGAAAATATACAAAACCGGTCAAAGCTTAGATGTAATTGCGTGGCGTTCATGTTCGATGAAATTCGAACTCAACGGTATGGAGATTGACCGTAGCAGAAACATAGGAATGACTATTCTTATGTAGGGTTATACAACGTTTTTTAATGAAATCGCATATAGTTTGCATAATGCGGGATTTCTCGACTCTAGTAATACCGCGAAAAGTCTGACAGACGGATACTTTAATTTTTGTATTCCACTCAGCAACGTGTGGTAATTAACGCTCGACTCGAATTGATTTTGATACGAGCGCGCAATGTTAACAATTACATTGTGGGAGATCCAGCGATAGAGCCGACACTTGAATTATTCGAAGTAGTGGTGAATGCCTCACGTTGCATTGAATGAAGTTAATAAACTGTCCATGCTACGAGCCTTGAAAAATGAATGATATCTAAGTATGAATTTTCGTTCTTGGGAACTGTACGGGTACTCCCTATTGCCGAATACAACGAAACATTCCTGGGCCATCAAGACTGCGACTCAACTCAAAAAAAATCGCAATATTATCTTTGGTCTACTGATAAAAAAAATATCATGACAATAAACTTACTTCGACACTTGTAAATTAACCAATGTAAAATTATCTAAATTTATCTAAATTTTGAATTTTATCCGTACGATGATCTGAATCTAGACTTTGACAAATGCAGAGTCGCTATTTTGCATATATTTACGTTTCCATAAGTCTATATCTACTATCAAATCTCTCGTGAAAGAAATGAACCGTCATTCCAATTAAATTTCTTTTTGAGAGGTTTTATTCTAGTAACCATTGACTGCTTGTGACAAAACGAGTTCGTCAAGAGTGGCATCGTGGATATACGATTAGAATTTGAATTCAAAGAGAATGTATCGCGAATACTACAGCCTATTGCCCTATCATATATGACCGCGTGATCGAATACAGCTCAATGTCCAATGTACGCAAGATTACGTAAATTATCGTTTTCGCGAAGACGTCAAAAACGTGAATAATTGGTCGATAGTGACATGACCATTGAAACCTTGGACGTTGATTACAAAGATATAGAATCTTTGAATAATTTAGATATTACTAATATTATGCGGAAAACATGCTAAAAATTATGCATTACAGAATGTATTTAAAATATACAACTAGCCATCGCAACGTTAAAAAGAATTGTATCAATTTGAAAAATAAAGTGAGATTTTTTTTTTAAATACATTTTAATTTCTTTCCCTTTTCCCAGTAATTAAGGATCAACTAATAATATGATAGCTATTCGGTAGTACGATTCAATAAGTATTCAAATTAGCGAATAAGAAAGCGCGTGTCATTTGTCTTATACTATTAAAAATTATTTTTTTCTGTAAATGATATCTTGCAAAAATGTTTACGTTTTTCGTCGTATCTTTCGAATGTGGTACTTTTTTGACGAGGCAATGCTAAGAATTCTTTTTGAGAAATATCAAATATCCAGGAACAGACTATTTCGATTGAATCAACTAAAAATCCTTTGAATATGGGTAAGCAAATCTAGGTCAATACAATAAAATAGGTCTTTCAATGCAAAATCACGTAGATCCCAATTTTTGTATCTATATCTACATTTTCTCGTGCAACTCTTAGCAGTCAGCCGGTCAGTGTGTCAGTATGTTAGTAGATTCTATCGCTGCAGCATTAGCTTCAAAACTGTGTTATTTTGTGAAAATGTGCAACTTGCAAGAAACATTAGAAATTACTTACAAATACCCGGTTCGGAGGGGGGGGGGTAAGTCTTAGATACGTGTGTGATTTTTTTTCAGTGTGATTTTTTTCCTTTTAGTGTGATTTTTAATAATTCTTTTTTTAATTTAAGGTGCTAATGGTTGACAATGAGCCTGTAGAACGGCTTCAATTGAGAAATGAATTAGGGATACAGATAGTGGCTCTGGTGAGTAAAACTGCGCTTTTATGTACATTATTTTTTTTTATATCAATGTAATTTTTTTTTAATTAATAATATTTATTTATTTTTTATCAGGATGTCCAGCATCAGGACGTAAAGATACGGGGATTTATCAATATAGATCACCAGCGAAGTGTTCGGTTAGCGAGACTTTTCGATAGGTAGGTATTCGACGAGCTCTGGGAGGACACACAAACGTACTGAGAAGATAATTTAAATTGGGTGACTTTCGATATTTTCGACCTGCATTATTTATTCGTCCGTATGAAGTCGACGAGCCCAAGGAAATGTGGAATTAATGATAAGTATCTCGTTTTCATTATTATATATTATACATTTTCACTTTTAAATATTATACATTTTGGGAAGGAGATATCTATTAACGCCTGCGGTTTATAAATATTTAGACATAGGAATTAGCGTAGAACTTGTATCCCAGGTGGGAATTGCAATTGGTGGTACTCAAGATAACCGGATAATCCTATCTCATGCAACATGGAAGGCATTCATCGACAGACGCGAAGATATTGAGCAGCTCCTACGATCTGTAATTACGCCATCATTCTTAACTATTTAAGGTTTGAATATGGAATTTTGTAAACTGTATGGTACAAAATAAAATTATCATTATGAGGTAAATTATATAATGCCACCAATCTTGCTTTTTATGCTTGATCTCGAACATTGTGTCGAACATGTATATTTAGGACTATTTCAGAATGTGTATAACACGAATGAGAAATTTAAATATTTTATTTCATATTTACGTCAAGAATGTGTTACTAATGTGAACACGATGCTATAGATATGTTGCACAATAATTGTAATAAAAGTTCCCTTATAGAATGTGAATTGGTAGCATACGCTTTGTATAAAATTATATACCATACATTACACGAATAAAATAAAAAAAATGTGAATATTAAAAAATAAGTATTAAAATTACATTACTCTGTGTTTAAAATTATTTATTCCTTTGTCTCTACACCATTCCTTTATCATACCCCGTATATTAAATTAGTTGATAAGGCGCTCATTACTCAACTAAAAATTATTACATTTATTTTTACGCTAGGTCATATCATTTTAAAATCGTTGAATAAATATCCATCTTAATAATACCCATTTAATAAAATCGAGAAGAAAATACAACGAGGGGAAGAATACAACGGGGGAAGAAGAGAGAGCGCGAATAATATAGTAAATATGGGACTGCAATAGGAAGCAAGAGAGCATGAATAAGTACAGGGCCGCAACAAGTTGGAAGGAAAAAACTGCATCTTATAATGGATAAAAGAGAGAGAATAACATGGTGGGCCCTGTCTTTCTCTACTGCGGGTGACGTCACCCCTCCCGCGTTCCCCTCGCCCAGTGACGTTGACCCTCCTCTTCCTCGGTCCCCTCGCCTAGTGACGTCAGACTCCCTTCCTCGAACCCCAAGTACAGCAACATACTTCCCCCATCCTCCTCTCACACACACATACATACCGCAAATACGTATACGCACTAACACGTAGTGATCTAGAAACGGCCCAGTATATCTACTGACATGTGTCTTACATTACTGTAAGTCCTTCGTAACTATTATTGCGGCGCGAATGTCCAAAAGCGAGAACATTCCGATCTCGAATAACTCGTACCTACTCAGCGAATCGGCACGACGCATGCAAGAATCTAACCCGCGGACTTCTTCCGTGTAAATCGCGACCGACGCACTAAATCCGCAATAGCGCGCGAAAAGCCTTAAATTCATACAGCTTAAGAGAAAACCTATCTACTTCGCCGAATGTTATAACTCAACGCGAATTTTTATTTAATGATATAGATACTAACTTATAATAAATAGCAACGTTACTGACGCTCGACCAACTAATGGACAAACGCGACTGTATCTAAGCCGAACGCTGAATCAAGTGAGCTTAGGCGCTAATTTTCGTTGACCTCTTACGAGAGCGACATTTTTGATCCCGGAGAAATATACAAAGCCCATGAAATGGCACAAAATTCGCCCCACGTAACAACAAAAAGAGGAGAAAGGGAATTCCAACACGAAGGTACGCAGGGAACCACATACGTCGAAAACACGCAACGCCAAGAAGTCGATGAGGACCTAGGAACGCATGCGTTATTGCAAGAACTGTTACGCGAAATAAGAAAAATAAAAATTAGAATGAATATTCGGAAAACAGCGTAGGATTCGACCACATTCACAAACAGAGAAGAATATATTACGATCACAAGCAATGCTCTGGACGTGATCTACGGGCGCACGCGGGAAAACATTCGAAACCAAACAGAGACGTCCAACCAAAAGAATATCTTTTTTTGTTTAAAAAAAGCGCGGAACATAATATCGGAATTTGATGGCACCTCGCAAGGCCGCGTCCGTGAATTTATAAATGCCAATAGCTACGCGACGAAAAATATCAATCCAACGGATACGCACATGCTATTAGAATAATTTGTACAAAACTAAAAGGCTATGTTAGATTTCCACACTCGCGACGTTCGTAGTTACGAACAAGTAAAAATATAAGTCGAGAGCAAATACATCAGCAGTATTACGCATCTTTATGTAGAGTTCAATTCATTAAAATAAAAATACGGAGAAAACGCGCAAAATTTCGGACGACGCGTAGACGTATTAACCGTGGAATTGTATAAGTCTATGGTAAAAAGGGGAAAACACAGTCCCGATCAGCAACGGGCTCGATATATCAAACTTCAAAACTCTATAAAATTTTCAAATCGGGCTAAATAATGAAATTAAATTGATAGACCACTCACTACAAAAGACGCAATCTCGACTGCGGAAGAGAAAGTAAAAGGGCTGACTTATCGGAGCAATTACCAAAATAAAAATGTAATTGACACTGCGCGGCCGATAACATTTTTTTGTTGCGAACACATCTATGATAGAAGTTATCCCACAATTGCAAAAAATCGTTCAACTAAGTAAATATTTTTATTCTTAAAATTTTTGTTTTACAATCTCATATGATTGTCTGAGATATTTGATTTCTACTTAAATAGTAAGTGTAGTTTTTACTTAATAAAGTTCAACAGATTTTTTTGTTTATGTGCCTTTGTAACGTATATTGTTAATGTTTTTAAAAAATGAACGGATGGGGATAGTAGTCTAACTACAGCATGGAATTATATGATTCATTTAGTAATTCTTATAGTACTTACTCAAAATTTTATTACTTTAAAGAGATTTTTCTTAATGGTAGTAAATGTTATAAGTTTAGTTCCCTCATGTCCAATCTCGAAAACTAGACTCATTTGACGTGTTTTTGCACGAAATGAACAAATTTTACAAAAAGAAGCAAAATTTGTTTTGCCGAAAGCGAATGTTTGTATTTAAAATATATTTTTATAAAAGTTTTGTTAATATATAGCCAAAGATGTAGCTTAAAATACATTAATCTTTATTTTAATAATCTTAGTTGAATTACCCCGGTCACCGGATTAGTTGAATCAGATGGAATGTAGTAGCTACAAGCATAAACACAACGCTTAACTTGGCGTAGACACAACGGGCGCGCGAGCGCGCCACGAGGAACTTTCTCGCGAGACGCGAATCACGAGTATTGTAACACAGCCCCCAGAGGGCTGATGCGACAACCGCAGACGCGTACGCAAGAAAAACCCGACAGACCATATAAAGTCCGCGGAACCGAGGAGCGACACCGCATGGCTTACGATACGTCGAGAGAGGATATCTACATGAACCACGCCAAGCTCCGGCAGCTGACCAAGCCAGCTAAGGTGCTCACCAGCAAAGCGAGCAGAGGAGTAGCCTCCAGAAAGGAGCAGCGGTAGCAGTCCAGCAGTCACGGCGATTTCAAGGGCAGCAGCAACAGCAGAGAAGGCGCCGCAGGGACAAACAGCAATGGAGCCGCCAAGGCCAACGCCACTTAGCTCGACCGGCAACCACCAGCGCGAACGGCCACCGCGGAACCACTATCACCAGGTACGTGGATACTCCACCCGCTGAATATTTCTCCGAGACGCCTATTGTGGACACGCTCCTTGAGAGCCCACATCAGCGTGTGAGACAGCTGATAAAGGTATCGCCGCTAGAAGTATCGCCGCATACAGCCCGCCTGCCGACAACACCGCAGAAGGCAACAGCTGAGACGCAAACCTGTGAGGCGGGCTGGAGGATGCCGCCGCTGATAGGCTCACGGGAGCAGTCTCCACACACACTACCAGGAACACCACCGGCGCTGCGAAAACGCATTCTCCTCATTCGGCTACTGGTGGACGAGAACAACAACCAGATCGTACCTCCGCTGAAGTGGATGCGTAACACATCCTCCGTTAACTACCCTGAACGTATCACTCATTGACGTATCACTCAAACCAAACGACCCTTTTCAGGACTATATATATATATATATATATATATGTGCGTGTGTATGTATATATATGTTTAAATATTACTAATTTTAAAATAATTATATGTGTATATATATATATATATATGTATACCACACCGCCTTTGTTAAGGAACTGTACATATTTGTAAATACACCTTGTATATCAATACAACTATACATATCATACAACTCCGCGTCATCTCTTTCTTCTTCGTACTAACTTCTGAGCAGTTCCCCTAGCGCGCGGCGAGCAATAAAGGCCGACAGCGACGACCGACTGCGAAACAACAAAAAGAAAAACCATCAAACTGATGACTCTGACAATGACCACGATTGAAAGAGATACGTCGATAATAATCGAGGAAGACTGGTAGGCAAATAAGATCATAATACGGATCCTACCGTTCTGGCCAGAAGAACCCGAAATATGGTTGACGCAGATAAAAGGCCAATTCGAGTTATGCAAGGTGACGAGCGACCATGAGAAATAGATCCACGTTCTTTCGAAAATAGAACCGAGACAAGCGAGAGAAGTCAAGGATATTATCATCAATCCACCTAGTGGAGACCCGCTCAGACACAGGCAATATTAGCCACCCGGAAGACCAACCCCAAAGACAACTTCAACAGTGTTACGGAGCAGGTCGATAGAATCTACGAGATCAGAAATAAGACCACAGTGCTGGCTACAACAAGGCCACAGACACTAGCAAGCTGGAAGAAGGAGGATCCAGTCGAAGAGTTGCGAAGGCAAGTAGCAGCCTTAACAGCTAAAGTAGAGAAGATGGTCAGAAGCTGGAACAGATTCAAAGTGGGAAGCAGATCCCGGAGTAAATCCAGAAGCAGGAAGCAATATATCATATGCTACTACCACAGATGCTTCTGAGCGGAAGCCCGCAAATGCGAACAACCAAGTTTACAGCTATAAACGAGAAAACAAAGCAGAAAACAGCACCCAATGATGGCCGTTGATGATAGCCCACAGTTATGCCGCCTACACGTTACAGACAAAGTAACAGACCAGAGATTCCTGATAGACACAGGATCTGACGTCAGCATAGTGCCGGCAGGCGCGAGAAACAACAAGAGACCAACTCCCTACCAACTATATGCCGCTACCGATAACGCTGATACCAACCTATGGAACAGTAACACTGCAACCGGAACTCGGACTTCGACATTCCCGTGGAGATTCGTAGTAGCCAACATCACACAACCAATACTAGAAGTAGACTTCCTAGCACACTATAATTTCTTACCCGACATGCGAAGGAAGAGATTGATAGACGGCAAAACAGGCATGGAGGCAAAAGGAACGGCAAGCATCACGATGACGCTATCAATAAAGACAGTAGTCACTCTGTCAGAGTACCATGCCATCCTGGCAGGATATCCAGGAATAACGAGGATCACCGAGGATCACAACGCGAAGCTAAACACGAGACAGTATACTATATAAAGACAACACCAGGTCCACCGGAGGCATGCAGACCCCGAAGATTGGCACCAGACAAGCTAAAGGCGGCTAAAACGGAATTCGAGCTAATGCTGCGAGAGGAAATCACCTAAGCATCAAAAAGCCCATGGTTATTACCAATACACATGGTACCCAAAAAAAAAAAACGAAGAGTGGCGACCATGCGGCAACTATAGGAGACTAAATGCGAGGAGAGTACCGGATCGATATCCAATCCCGCATCTAAAAGACTTCGTGTAAACGCTATACGGAAAGATCTTCTCCATGCTAGATCTGATTCAAGAAAAAAAATTCCGATATATCCGCAGAACATACCAAAACAGCCATCACGTCGCCATTTGGTTCGAGTTCAAATACATGCTGTTCGGACTTCGAAATGCAGCACAAACATTCCAGAGGTTCATCAACGGAGTATTACAAGACCTGAATTACTATTATGCATACATAGACGACATCTTAATAGTCAAACACGCCGGAGGAACATAAACGACACCTACACGAAATGTTCGTATGATTGTGCGCAGGGCAAACACGGAATACGCATCAACCCAGCCAAGTGTGTCCTAAGGGAAGAACAAATAAAGTTTTTAGGATACGTAGTTTCAGCCAAAGGCACAAGACCACCTCAACAAATAGTGGAAGCAATAAAAAACTTTCCAAAGCTAATCACAATCAAACAACTACGGCAATTCCTGGGAATGATAAACTTTTATAGAAGGTTCATACCAGGAGCAGCGCAAACCCATGGGTGTCTATTCGACTGATGTTTTCCCTTTTCTCTTCTCGCCTTTGTGTGCGTCATTCAGGCTACCCTGAATGACGCACACAAAGGCGAGAAGAGAAAAGGGAAAACATCAGTCGAATAGACACCCGAGCGCGAAGACACTTTCGTCAAAGTCAAGGAGAGCTCAGCTCAAGCCACGTTACTGGCACACCCGGACGCAACGACAGAACTGCGGCTAGTAACAAATGCATCAGATACGGCCATTAGAGCAATACTACAGCAAACAGGAGCTTTGGCAACCACTAGCTTTTCTGAGCAAAAAATTAAGTAACGCGCAGACAAAATACGGCCCGTACAAAGAATTCCTGGCAATATACGTGAGACACTTCCGACACATGCTGGAAGGGCGCCAATTCAGCATCTTGATAAACCACAAACCACTGGTCTTTGCATTTAATCAAGATCTTCGGTGCAACTCACTGCGACAAGCACGTCACCTAGAATTTATCAGCCAATTCACAACCGACATACGGCACATAGCAGGCAGCGACAATATCGTAACAGACGCCTTATCGAATCGAAGGTAGCCAAACAGAAATAGACTTCGAGAAGCTGGCGCAAAAAGAGGAAATTATTAAGAACCATACTAGAAGGCACACAAGAACTTCAGTTGGAAAAAGTATCCGTCCCACAATCAGAGGCAGCCATATACTGCGACACCTGCAAGATTATCTCACGCAAGCATTCCGATGGCAAGCACACCAATCACTACACGGTCTAGCTCACCCAGAGGTCAAAGCAATAGCAAAACTAGTGGCAAACAGATTTGTCTGGCCGAACATAGACAAGGACTGCAGACAATGGACATGGGCATACACACAGTGCCAAAAGGTAAAGATAACAAGACACAATACAACGCCAATTGGAAACATAGTAGGGCCAACAAGACGATTCGAGCACATACATGTAGACCTCGTTGGACCGCTATCAAGCGCAGAAAACTTTCGATACTGCCTGACAATAATCAACCGCTTCACACGCTAGCCAGAAGCAATACCAGTAGCAGATAACGGCGGAGACAATAGCAAAACACCTTTTCCGAGACTGGATAACAAGATTCAGAATTCCGCAAAAGATAACTACAGACCAAGGCCGATAATTCGAGGCAGACTTCTTCAAATAACTGACACAGTTAACCGGATCCTCACACTGGAGAACGACAGCATACCATCCCCAGTCAAACGGAATGCTAGAACGCTTTCACCGACAACTGAAAGACGCCATAAGAAGCCACCAGACCAGAGATCCTCCCAGTAATATTAATGCGGATCCGAGCCGCAACGAGAGAGGACCTACAAGCAACATCAGCAGAGCTAGTTCTAGGAGAGCCGATAAGACTACCAGGCAGTGATGCGAATTCCGGGCCGCTTGCAGCACGCGATCAGCGCCACCGATCGACGGCCTGGCGCAACCGGTAGCAACACAAGCATGAGCCCGTGTCCGCGTGACTTGGTTAGTTAGAAGCGTGCCGACTATTATCGCTCTGTCCTTTTTGCACTACGTTCTTATTGCTTGCCTTGTCGGCGCGCTGAGAACGAGAGAGAATCTTGTTTCACTCAAGCGAGCGTCGAGCAACCGAAATATGCTTTCTCGGCCTCTTGACTCTCGACGTCAGGCGTGTATCAAGAGACATGGAGGCATGGGAACGTACTAAATAACATAAGTTTTAATAAATTGTAATAAATTGTAATATACCCCTCTCAGAATATTATAAATTGTGTCAAAACGCGATAATTGACAGGAGATTAATTGTTTATGATTTTCCATTCGTGTTATGTACCACGGTCAAAAATTCGATCCGCAAGAAATTGGCGTGGTCGAGCGCGTAAGGTGTGAGATCGGAAATAAGTACTATAATTAGTAGTAAACATATACATTAGATCAAATATATTTTCATATAATTTTTGAAATTATTGTTCGTATGTGTAATTTTTAAGCAATAGTTGTAGGAAAAAACCGATTCGCTTTTCAATAGGCAAATAAATCTTTCATCGATTAAATCGAATACCATACATGTCGAATCATTATTTTTCTTACAATTTTTGATTTTAAGGTACACGAATAATTGCACTTGTTATATATAAATATAACAAGAAAATATATTATTTGACCTTATACAGATGATTAATTAAACTACTTGTATCACGAAAATATATTAACAGGAAAAAAGGGAAAAAGGGATTTTCGCGTGAGACTACCAGCGTACTGTCCGCGCATTTTATTTACTCAGGCACATCGATTAATTGAGTTTGACGTTTACTAGCAATATAGAATCCACACGATGAACGCTCTCGTGTTTTCGTATTCTCAAGAATCTCGGGTTTTCGATGCAACGTGCGATATTATTATCAAAATATCACTCTCCTTCTCTACTTTCCTATATATTTTAAACATTAATCGGAATAAAGTGAGATGTATTAGATATTATTATAGTGCATACTTCTGCGAATTACGCAACATTCAAATTTGTGAGTGTGAAAGTATCCACTCTCGGCCAATATGTACGTCTTTTAATTTAAGATGTTATGTTAAGTATGTCATAATGAAATTAATTGTAACACTTTAAATTATACCATAACTTATAAAGTAAATTATTTAAAAAATATTGTACTTTCATTTTATTTATTTTAAATAACGTACATATTGTTGCTCAACGGAAACCGCGAGAAGGTGGTGGTCTCTTCCGTCAGGAGGGAAATGTAAAAAATTGTCATTAAAAATAAATTTAAAATTCATAAATAAATTTACAATATATTTACATTTGCAATTATTGTCAAAAAAGAAATGTTAAATTTAATTTTTTACATTTCCCTGGGTGTTGCGTGTGTGTGTGTGTGTGTGTGTGTGTGTGTGTGTGTGTG
>JAANIC010003843.1:3394692-3435878 GCA_017607545.1 Acromyrmex charruanus | reverse complement strand
CGTACGTGATCCATTTTTCACCACCAATTATCATTCTCTTAAAAAATGGCTCAATTTTATTCCATTTCAGTAGCGTATCGCAAATGTTAATTCGGTCCATCATGTTCTTAACACTCAACTCGTGAGGAACCCAAATCGAGCTTCTTTTTGTATCCAGCTTTGTGTAAATGATTTAAAATTGTTTTGTAGTCGATGCCTAGTTCTCTGACAATTTCCACAGTGCTCACATGCTTATCACGCTCGACTTTTTTCATGGATTTCATCGGACTTTTCAGTAATTGGTCGACCGGAGCGAGGTTCATCTTTCACATCGAAATTTCCAGTACAAAAACGAGTGAATCATTTCCGTGCTGCTGATTTTGATAGAGTATCTTCACCGTAAATAGCACAAATTTTTTCACAAGCCTGTGCAACGTTCTTATTTTTATCGTAATAATACTGCAAAATGTAGCGAATTTTTTCCTTATTTATTTCCATTTTCAAAATAAAATAACTTTTGATCCACTTCACCGATTTCAATCTTTTTCGGTTCAAAACAAAGGTTGAAATGTCACTTTTTAAACGCACGTCTAGTGTTGTCGATGCGATTAGTAGTTACTGAGTGCTAAGCATTTAATGTCATCTAGTGGGAAAAACGCCACAAACTTTTCCCCACACCCAATATTTTCGAATTTTGCGATTAAGCAGAGAGGTATGTAAGCAACTACTATTTAAGTTGGTAAACTATCAAGAATAATATTCCTAGTTACGTCGTAGCGCGGATATACACAGTACGACAAATATGTTCCCGGACAGGGCCTGAAAATCATAATTAAAACAACAAATATGCATATTTTTTTGGTTTTATTATTCAAAATATTCTCCTCTGGCTTCAATATACTTGTTACAGCGATTCAATAGTGATTCAAATGCATGTTCTAGCTCAGTTTGCGGAATTGCCTCTAGTGCCTGTGTAGAAGCTGATTGGATGGTCGGAATGTCATCAAAAAAGCCTCCTTTCAATTTCAATTTCAATTTTGGGAATAATGAGAAGTCGCAGGGGGCCAAATCAGGTGAATACGGTGGATGGTTTAACACAGAGATACGATTTCGAGCCAAACATTGACGGACAATCAATGAAGTGTGACTCGGTGCATTATCATGCAACAAAGACCAATCTTCTGGATCACGATATTCGGGGCGAATACGATGAATTCTGCCCATCAATCGCTTTAAAACTTCGAGATAATATGCACCAGTAATTGTTTGGCCAGTTGGAACAAACTCTTTGTGGATAATACCTTTGCTATCAAAGAATGTGATGAGCATTGTCTTGATTTTTGTTTCGTATCATTAGTTATTAATATATGCATATCCTTAATTAATTTTAGAGTCATTTTAGTATCTTTACATGTCACTAATAATAGGTATATCTTCCATACGTTATTCAAATTTCGTTTACCGCACTCACTCTTTCAACCCACTTCGGAAGCAGGGTTCATAGAGTTGACTCCGAGATAGGTTTACTTATACTTTTGGAATGAATAGGCTCCGCCCATATGATCAGTTACCTCGCGTAGTTTTGGGTAGAGTTAACTCTGTTACGCAGAGTCGAGTTTTGGAACGTACCCCAGTAGTGTCATTGCTGGTATGAATAGTAATACTATTCGTGACTAGTAGTGTAGAAGTGTTAATTATAAATTCGCGTTAGTGTTACTACAGTAGTATCACTACTGGGATGAGTTGTGACACTACTAGTGCAGTAATGTACATACAAGTGCTACTGCTGAAACGATCAGTGTCACTATTAATGCAATAATGCCACTGCTGGAGTAGTGGCATTGTCTAGTGAACTATTGTAATACATATAAAAATGATTTGAATACAAATGCAAGGAACAGTATAGAGACGCGAATTTATTCCTGCACTAATAGTAGCACTAGTAATGATACTAGTAGTATATTTTATACGGGTTCTTTTTCAAGCTTTTTCAAGAAAGCGTTTGAAAGATAGAATGATGATTACAAGCGCTTAAAGCGCGTAAGCATCTATAATGAACTCAGTCATATTATAAGCGCTTAAAGCGTATGATCATCCATAATGAACGCAGCCATATGCTTATATGGTGATAAAGATGTCGGTCGAAAACGATGATTTCCATATACATATTAAATATTAGCTCTTCTTTTCCTGTGTCATAGCTACGAGGTCGCTACAAATGCTGATAACGCTCAGAACAAGGGGGGAGGTTAGTTGCCCTGAATCTGACGATGCTTGACATTCGGCGCTTGAAGCATTTTCACGTGCTGCTAAAATAAGTAATTGGAGCGATAGATTTGTCGCTCGTTATTCAGCGGCTAAAATTTTGTAATTTGAATAATTTCAATTACAAGCATCAAATGCTCAAACACTATTAACAGTGCTGACATACTGTATCGACCGTGTTGACCACCATTGACTGCGATATACATAACCTAATTTATTCTTTTTTTTATTGCTCCAGATAGAGGATTTGATGCAATCAAAAATAATCTAATAACTGTTTAATTCAGCGTATTAATATTGCAAATGATACATGAAAAATACAAACGACATATCGAATCTGTCAAATGTTAAATTTAACGCTTCTTGTATAAGCCTTTTTCATGTATAAAATTGTCGCTCTAATAAGGTTTGTTCACGTCGCATGTTCTAGCATGCTCTAATGTGCTCTTGCTATAGCTTCTATTCACTTCAATGAGCGCGTTAGAGTAAGTAAATGCTATAATAAGAGCATTTTAGAGCATGTAAAGCCGGTTCTACATTAATTGCAAGCCGATCGCAAGTTTGTTGCGACAGCCAATGTGAAGTGTTGATTTCAAAATGAAAGCTTCAGATTGGCTGTCACAACAAACTTGCGATCGACTTGCAACTAATGTAGAACCGGCTTTAGAGCAAAAACATTTAATTCTGTGATACTCATGAATATAACATTCATGAGTGTCCTTTGTATCAAAATACCATAATGTCGAAAATAAAAGTTACAAAATTTATTGACAAGATATATATTTAAAATTGATGAATTTAACGAATTAAAAATTCTATTACGTACCACCTTGCTAGTCGACGGCCCATTTTAACATAAATGCAAATTAAATTAAATTTGTATAAAGAAAAGCTAGAAATACATAAACCAACGTATCGAGAATAGTTCAAAAGAACAAACCTATAGTTTTGCGACAAAAGTCGTCACGTGATTTTTTGTCGCTGGAACGACCAGTTTGAACAGTTCGTGAAAATGTACCTTGACGCTGCTATGTAAAGGTACCTTTATTACTTCTTCCTTTCTTTCATTTTCCTTTTCTCGTATGGTTAGCTTTACTTGGTGAGATGTTACATTTGTTAATCCATTGTTCTCTTCCGACATCGTAATATATATTAAGTGTTTTCATGCATGCTGAATTCTTTTGAACTATTCTCGATACGTTGGTTTATGTATTTCTAGCGTTTCTTTATACAAATTTAATTTAATTTGCAGGTTAAAATGGGCCGTCGACCAGCAAGGTGGTACGTAATGGAATTTTTAATTCGTTAAATTCATCAATTTTAAATATATGTCTTATCAATAAATTTTGTAACTTTTATTTTCGACATTATGGTATTTTGATACAAAGGACACTCATGAATGTTATATTCATGAGTATCATAGAATTAAATGTTTTTGGACAGTTATCCACATTTTAAATAAAAATTGTGTTACACAATGACAATAAAAATGCATTGTAATTCTAATTTAATATTATAATTTTAATACAAATTCTCAATATTGAAATTTAATGTTAAAGAATATCAAAATGTGATAAAGAGCATTGTTACATTTGAGAATTTTTTATTTTTAGTTATCGGTATTGTAAAAATAAGCCATACCCGAAATCCAGATTCTGTCGTGGTGTGCCGGATCCAAAGATCCGCATTTTCGATCTTGGAAAGAAAAAAGCATCTGTCGAGGACTTTCCGTTGTGCGTGCATTTAGTATCAGATGAATATGAACAACTCAGTTCCGAGGCCTTAGAAGCCGGACGTATTTGTGCTAACAAATACATGGTAAAGAATGCTGGAAAAGATCAATTTCATATTCGTATGAGACTCCATCCGTTCCATGTCATCCGTATCAATAAAATGTTATCGTGTGCTGGAGCTGATAGGTATGTAACTCCATGATATAAGATAATAGAATTTTTACTTTTTAGAAATATATGTTTTAAAAGGAGAGTACAACTTTTTTACGTTCCGGAAATGTTTTATTTCTACATTTTCTTATGTATTTCTTAAAATGGAAACTGAAAATTAATATAATTATATTACATTTAAGGAAAAAAATTGATATATTGAAACATTAATAATATTTTTAATTACATTATTATAAAATCATTAATTTTTTGTTTCAGTTTATTTAAAAAAAAATTGGATCAACACACAACTTTGAATTAATTTTAAAGTTTGAAGCATATATATATATATATGATTTCATAACAATATAAAATCATATATATATATCTTATATTCTATATTTCAATGTATTAATTTTTCTTTGAGTATAGCGTCATTTCTATGATAGTTCTCAGTGAAAAAAAATATATAAAATGTAGGAATAAAACAACCCCTGAATGGTTGCGAAAAAGTCGAAAGTTGTTCCAGTTCGTAATTTTGATTTCTATCCTATGATCTAACATGAAATTATCTCTAAAATTTCTGTAATTCAAATTGTTTTGCAGGCTTCAAACTGGAATGAGAGGTGCCTTTGGTAAGCCTCAAGGTACTGTAGCCAGAGTACATATTGGTCAGCCCATTATGAGCGTGCGTTCTTCTGATCGTCACAAGGCGGCTGTCATTGAGGCTCTGCGACGTGCCAAGTTCAAGTTCCCTGGTCGCCAAAAGATTTATGTGTCGAAGAAATGGGGTTTCACGAAATATGATCGTACCGAATATGAGGAACTGAAAGTGGCAGGCCGCCTTGCCCCGGACGGTTGCAATGTCAAGTATCTACCAGAGCATGGACCGCTCGAAGAATGGAAAAAGTTCAGGAAAGTACTTGCTGCAGCTTGAATAAACATGGAACATTTTGGATATTGAATAAAATATATAATCAGAAAAAAGCGAATATATATTTATTAAAGATCCTAGAATAATCTAAAATGTTAATAACCTAAAATATCCATAATTATTTCCTATTTGTATATGAAAGTTGGGCTAATAGCGATTCCTACTACATTAAAAAAAAATTTTTAATTAACGTAATTTTATATTGAAGAATATGATATATTCGAAAAAACGGATAAAAAGTAGAAATGCTCATTATAAAAAGATATTTTAAAGAATGGTAAATTTGACAATCTATTTGAAAATTACATGTTTTCAGATACTACCCAACGTCAAATTTATATATCTAATTGAATCGCATATAAAATACAAATCAATAAATGCCGAATGGGAGCACATTTATTATCTAATGTCGATTTGTATGTAATTTGATGATTTTTTATTATCTAAGAAGTGAAACATATAATGTTTCCTTTTTACAAGGCATTCCAGTCTTGATAATTTGATAAATTGTGTATACACATATAGGGTGTCCCGAAAGTTTTAGCCACTTTTGTGTAGATAGAGCGGACTAAACTGAGTCGAAAAGTTCTCTACTACTTTGCAATTTTTGCAATAATTAACAAGATATTAATTATTAAAAATTGCTAAATATTGAATAATTTTTTACTCAAATTCTATCAATTTTATAGAAAAACTGCAAGAGACAAAAATTATTTATTTTCTTCTCATAGAGTTCTGAGAATTTTTTCAGAATTTTTTAATACCACATTTTCTCATGTTGGTAAAAATAAGAAAATGCAGTACTAAAAAGTTGATAAAAAAAAATTCTTAGAATTCTATGAGAAGAAAATAAATGATTTTTGTTTCTTGCAGTTTTTATGTAAAGTTGATAGTATTTGAGTAAAAAATTATTCAAGACCAATATTTGGCAATTTTTAATAATTAATATTTTGTTAACTATTGCCAAAATTACAAAATGGTAGAGGATTTTTCGACTCAGTTTAGTCCGCTCTATCTACACAAAAGCGATTGGCAAAAACTTTCAGGACATCCTGTGTATATTATACATACATACATACATACATACATACATACATACATATATATNTACTTGAGATTCGAACAATTACAATTACAGTATAAGGATTTATAAGAAATAATTTTTCGTATCTTATACTACAGTCAATTTGCAGAATAAAACATTTCTATATTATAAGATTAGGAGCTTTCCATTTAGTAACATAATTCGACTCTTCATTTCTACTTTTACAAGACTTCGATCAATTCTACAATCTTTGAAAGGTATAGAAGAAAAAAATAAACCTAAACCTAAGTCAAATCTTATTTGTTAAATTATTTATATATGTATATATGTATACATGCAGAATATATACTAATTGTAAAGGCACTAAAAGATTTTCAGAGGTGATTTGTGACATTTCTCACAAATTCAAGATGAAAACTTCATATGACCATACATTCGAATTTCAAAGATGCAGAGTATCAAAGTGTTGAAGGAAAAATTTCATTTTTTTTACAAATTTTGAAAACCATTCTAATTATTTTGATAAAATTTTGTATATGTTTAAATTTCCAAAATAATTAGAATGGTTTAAATATACTGGAGTGCAAAACTTGACTGTCAATTCCGAATATCTTTTATCTTTGTTTAATGAACAGCAAGGATAAAATAATATTCGAGTTAGCAGAAACGAATTTAGGAACGCAACTTAAGACAGTGTACCTTGAGGAATCACTCTTTAAAATTTTTTAGCATACTTAATATACATCCTGTATATGTATCTATATACATATACGTATATAAATTATATATAATTTTGTATGCACATATATATATATATATATAATGTAATCTATATTACATAATCATATAATTAACAAAAATATGTAAAATATTTCTTACAAAAATAAATAATATATATTCTGAGTAATTTTATGCTTATGTGTGTGTTTACAGAAATATCTACAATATAATTAAAATTATATAAACCAACTTATACCTCTACATTCTTATTCACAAATTACCTAATCGTTTTTCATTTATCGTATTGCACCTGTAGTATTTCGAGCTAACTTATATTTTCCTTTTTTTGTTCTTTATTATTCTCTCATTTTCTTTCCTCGTTAAAAGTTACTTAAATGGAAAGCATTCATGCTGGGTTAATCAATGCATAATTTTAATGCATTACATTTCAAAAATTGCGAGAAATTTAGATTCTAGTTCAAAGTCTTTGAATAAATAAACGGTCTATACTTAAAATTTACATGAAATAAAACATTTTATAAATATTTGACAAAATAAGAATATAATGTAAAAATAAATTCTCGACCAGTTTCTAGTGTGAGTGACAAGTAATGTCTGCGTCATTGTCGTTTCCTGTATTTTGAATCTCATCATCAATGTCAATATCGCATATTCTATGGGAATGTACATCTAAAGCTTCAGTATTTGTCGCTGCATCTAACAATGGTGATAACTTCTCCGCTTCACTGTCTTCATCTTGTCCTTGTCCCTGTGTTCATAAATTTATATCTCTAATAAAACAATTTTTATGTTATTCTATACAAATAAAAATTAGTTGCTAAGTTGAACCGAATTAAATCAAATTTTTGAAATCATCATGAAAAACAAGGAAGATTTCTTATTGATTCTGTCAGTATTATTGACCGTGTAAGGTCACTAATGAGTAGACTTATCCAATTTAAATTATTGATATCAGTAGTTACAGTTTTTAATGTATAAAAGTAGCATACCTCATATAAGGAAGTTGGTTGTTTCTCGTTAACCAATCTCAGTGTATCGCGTGTTCTTAAACCAGATTTATCGCGTGAATGTACCGATTTAGTTCGCATAGCTGGAGATTTGTTATGCAGCTCCTTTTGAGAACCCGAGTGCTCGTCTCTAGCTAACAATACAGACATACGGAATTCGGGAGTCGGACAAGTAGTACTAGATCTGGCCGACATATCAGTTTCTTTGGCGGATATGTGTTTCAAGACTGGGGTACGTTCAGCAGAGCTACAAATGTGCACGTTTTCCATATAGTTTATGTAATAATGATTACTTGAACGTTTAATTGTTTCGTAATTATTATAAACATACATGATATCGATACGAACCGATTTAGAGTTTCCGCGGCTTGAATGGCACTTGCTGTATCTGTGTCGGGAGTATCCGGTGATTCTGGCGCAATGATGGTAGTTCGTAGAGTATAAGGTCCATTTAAAGCTTCTATCAGAGATACCGCTTCATAACCCGATGGAATATTCTCACAGCTTCCCTGGAATAATAATTTCAAGGTATATCAGATAAAATGCTTAGCAATAACAAAGACACAGGGATTGAATTAACTTAGAAACTTACAAAATACATTCAAAGGTACGTGGTTCAAATATGAATGACTTTTTTATATGACTACAAAAGAGGTACTAATGTTAATAGATATATTTACATTGATTGTGAATGATAAATGGAAGTGTCTACTTATACTCTAAATAGTTGCCTCACGGTAATTGTTCCGCAGTTGTTATAATATTCGAACAAATAGTACCGAATATCATTGCGCACTGTACCTTTGATAGTATCTCTTTTCCAAACTGTACGCAGTTTGTACGAAACTGCGACGGTTTCAACATTTTTATTCGCAAAAAATTAGATCAACGCATGAATTTAAATATGTTATGCAATGGCATTTAATACTATTTATTCGAACATAGTAAAAACAACTACAGAAACAATTACCGCGGGGCCACAATTACATAGTAATTGGGCCATGAGTAGACAACTCTTTTCAATCAGAGTAAATACATCTATCAACATTGATTTATATTGACACAAAAAATTCATATTTGAACCATTTTCGTCATAAATATGTAAAAGCTATCTAATTATCTTACCTCCGGTAATGGTGGATTGGATATAATTGTGCCGGTCGCCTTTTGAAGAGCTTTAATTTGTAAGAGTGCCCTGAATGGTGCGCGACATATCGGACAGTTGTTCGCTTGATATCTTAATGAATCAGCACAGGAATTGCACAGACACAAGTGTCTGCATGGTAAAATTAACGTGTCGCGTACCTCGCTCATGCAAATAACACATTCAGAACCGTTGTCTTCGGTATCCTCATCACTGCCTTGTTGCTGTAAAAAAAAGAAAGATCAATTTTTGAATTTTTTTCTTGACTTTATGTGAAATTTACAGCCAAAGTATCTTAAATTTGTTTGCAAACAAGATCAAACTGGAATAATGGAATAAATATTTAAATCGTAAAATATTTTTATATGTGAGATAAGAAGAAACAAATAATATAAAAAATAATATTTATTCTTTCTTACTTTATGGGCATGCAAAAATAAGAAATGATATTCTTTAAATATTAGCATGACTAAATTTACGCTAAATATTCATTTAGGAACATCTAGAATATTGCATGTGTATCGAAATTAATTATTAATATATTATATTTCAAGTTACAATATTTTCAAATTTTTTAAGAATGAAAGAAAAATTTACATTTTTTTCAGTATATACATTAATTCTTTTATTTATAATATTTTTAACATTTCCTGAAAAAATTCGTCACTTGCACGAATGTATTTTTCAAAGTTTCAAAACTTCAAAGCTAACTTTAAATTTCAAAGCTTCGAATCTTCAAAATCAGTCAAAAGTAGTAGCCCTACTTATAACTTTATCTAGAAACAAAAAAACGAGCATATATACTTATTTAAAATGATCTATTCCTTCAAATATTATCGTAGATTTTCGTACCTTTGGGTTTTCAGTATTTTTATTTTCAATTCCATATATTTCCTGTACCAAATAGCAGAGACCATCTACATAAAGCTTTTGTTTAAGCGCTTTCAATACGTATGTTCCATCGGAATGTTTTTCAACCACGGCTATGGTTGTATGAGATTGTTTTAGATCGTCCGATCCTTCCTCTGCTACACAATGTATAGCTATCGGGATAATCTATAAATTATAAAAAAAGATCTTATTTAAAAATATCAACCTTAAAACCAATATCATTTTACATGTAGAGGAAAGGTCCCTATTATAAGATTCTGAATTAATTTTGGATAAATGCTAGAAGTCTATAGGCAGAATTTTAAAAAATGATAGGTTATTTTAAAGAGAATTTAATAAGCTTCAAGATAACGTTATATAAATTTTAATTCAAATTTCATTTTTTTTTGTAATTAAAGGAATGTAAAAAGTGAGCAAATCGGAAAGTCAAAAAATTGTGCTGCTAATATGAAATGCCCCGAGAAATCGATAGTAAAAGTATATCAGTATATCAGTATTGCAATTAAAAAACTTTTTATTTAATGTTTCTAAAATATAAACAAGTACAGCTAGTGTGCGCGAAAAATGCGAGCATGCAATAGATTATACCCAGAACTCGTCTTCAGATAGTTGGAATCAAGTATCGCAGAAATAGGCACTCGACGTTTATTCTAGTTGTCTTTTTTATTATTGTACAATAACATTTATACTTTAGCAACGATTTTCACTATGACATAGGAGCATAGGTTATTTCATATTAAAAATATCCTGACTATCTCATATTACGATTTCCACGTCTTATGGTTTTACGATCCTCAAATTTAATTTCTGTAATTAAATAATTCAACATATCCCGTATTTTTCTATTACCACGACCTTACTCTATCACTACATGAATTTATTGCCAAATATTTATTTTATTAAAATTATAATAAACAAGGTTTAAAGGCTCATCTCAATGAAACTTGAAGATATCCCATTTTAAAATCTTATTTTACAATGACTACAGGTATGATTTAATAATAAATTTTCTACACTAAATAGTTTTCAATCCAAAAGCAATAAATTCATAATGGAACCAATAGATAACGTTTATTAGTTCAGCAGAAACGCCACTGTCTCGTATTGGACGACTATCTCATAATAGAGGGCTTTCCTCTGTATATTCTCATAAGAAAAGTGATACAAATCAAAATTTTTCAAATTTCGACTTGTATGAGGAATTTTATGTTCTAAACACATCAGTTTTTTCAATTAGTAAAAATGATACAAATAAAAATTTTTAGGAGTTTAAAATATTCATTTAAAATTAATTATTTATGGCAAACATAAGTTAACTAAATATAAGTAAATCAAAAATTACTTATTCACGTTTCAAGTCTAAAATAATGTAAATATTAACTGTTATGGTATTATGTTAGAAAATTATCTCTATTTTGATTTATCATTTTTCCTATTTTCACTTTTTTCTATTTTTTATTTGATTTTAGATAATGTATCACTTTTTTTTCACCATTTTTTTTTCTTTTCTGTCTCCTAAACAATTTTATATTTTTGATTTGTATAATTCTCTTGCGGAGATATTATATATATATACATATGATTCAAATACTTCTCTATCAGCATTGTACATCAGATCTTCTTCAGTATATAACGTTGGATCGAATATGTGTGATGTTTGTGAGAATAATTGGTTTGCTCCTTTTTTATAATGATATGTTTCAGAATTTATAGATGGATCTCGTGGTATGTATCTGAATTTGATAAAAATAATCATTATTGTTTTTCTGTACAGCAATGGGCACATTTAACAGACAAAACAGATTTGTGAGCGCTTAATGAATGCATTCAATACTACAGACCACTTACTGAGTGCTCATACAAACCAAATGTACTCAATGGCTGCATTCAGTAGAGAAAACTGATCAGTGAATGCTCAGTAATTGTTTAATCTGATTGATTCTTGCCTTTAGTTCTTCATTGAATCTAAGTGTAGAAACCAATCATAGTAAAGAATCACTGAATATTCACTGATCAGTTTTCTCTGCTGAACATAGCTAATGGACACATTCAGCGAACTCAATAGTTGAATGAGCACTCACTGTTATTAGTATATTTAATTGTAGAATAAATTTAACATACAATATACGTACGCAACTCCCTTTGTCGAAACCTCTTCTGTACAAAAATAATAAATTGTTATTGCACATCTTACATCGCAGTCGAACACAAATTCAATATTAAAACGATTAGGTTTCTTGTCAATGTCACTATCTTCATAATGTTTGACAGTATGGTAATGCGAGGACGTCGACGTCTGATCCATATTACGAACCAACCTCAGAGATTCTTTGCGTATATTAACTAAGCTCTTCAAAGTCTTTGTAGGATCATTGGCTTGTGGTGGAGGATACGGAAACTGCAAAAGATACGAAAACTGAGGATAAAATTAAGAAAAAAAATAAAAGATATATCTGCAAAGATACATCCAATATACATCCAAAATACACTCATATTTAAATAGATTCTTTATATACAAACATTTTGTTAATATACAGAAAAAAAACTTTATATTGTACTGTCATGTTCGTACAGGAGTTGGTCGGCTGCCTAAGAAATTTAGATCTGCATTCTCTCCAAAGAGATATGCTTCAGGCTGAGGTGTGTCGAATCGTTCGCCACCCATTATAAAATGACTGCCAAAGTAGGATCCTGTTCGAGAATAATTCGCGTAATTAATGAAGTGAGGTTATGCATATTTTGATATTGTTGTAAATGCAACGAGGTTTTGCAATTTGAAGTAAATCAAGTACCAGATCTTGGAGGATATTTATATGCGTGGTTCGAAGTAATATCAACCTCTTCGACGCCAGCGTTCTGCCTACTGGTCAACGATCCCATTTTGTTTAGCAATCACAGCATATACAACACGCGGTCAAATGGCAAATGTAGTATTCGTTTCTCGTTCGTAGCAAAAAGTAGAAGCGCGTGTGCATGTATTCGTGAAAATTCTGTGACTATAAACTCGAAAATTGTCTACAGTCTGCCACAGAGTCGTCACAATTTGCGTACATGTATGAATAGAATTAATTTGACTCTGTCGATTTGTTGTTATTGATAAAAAAATAAAAAGGACAATGAGATTACGGCAGTAAATATAGATCTGTTTTCTATAGTGTACATATATACATACTTTTGGAACTAAATGGGTGCATCCAGAACCGACGACCGCTCATTGAGCGCTCACTAAGTAAAAAGGGATTTATCTATTATTAATATGTTTATTTATTATAATGCATAACGTAGAATAACTTTGTCTACTATAGATAATCTTTAATATCATCTTTCTTACTTATTACTGTTTATTTCTCTAATACCGTGTTTAGGCCATAAGGTTATGTAGCGCTCAGTGAATGGTGGAACGTAATTTTAAGTCGCTCCATAGCTCACTGAGCGCTACATAACCTTACGGCCTAAACACGGCATTAGACGTTCTATAATCAGTCGTATGTCGGAGTCGGGCATCGTACGCATGCGCATTGAATTGTCGACTGTCAAATGAAGTTGTTGCAAGTCGGCTGTCGTTGTCGGAATAAAAGATGGTCAATTCCCATCTTTTCCGACTTCGACTAGATGAAACATAACCTTCGGACATATTTATGTATGGATAAACAGATATTTTTATACGGATATATGGATATATTTATATTATATTATGGAATTACTGAATCCCAGCAAACGAGAATGGATTAAAATGGATTGAAATTTTTTTCTATCCGAATGCGTATTTTAAATAGCGAATACTTTTTTTGGATTTAATTGGATTTAATTGGATTCAATTGGATTCAATTGGATGCAATTGGATTGAAAAACTGCATTTCCTATTCAAAATTTTGAATTGAACAGTATTCATAATGCTCAGAAAAAATTAATATTATTTTTAGATTGAAAGATATACTCTATGCAATTTCTATAAATAAATAAAAATGCATTCAGGGTTGAAAAGCATTTATTTTAATTAATATTCGTGAATCAATATTTTTGAAAATCTAAATCCATTTCAATTCATTTCACTCCATTCTCGTTTGCTGGAATGTAGATGAAATAATTATTGATTTTGTTCGCGAAAATCATTGCTTATATGATAAATGTATGATAATGTGGATTTTAAAAATGTTAGCAAAAAAAGAGATCTGTAGCAAAAAATATCCACAAATTTGAGAAACTGTTATGATATAAATGTCAGGTAATTTTTTATTTGTTAAATTATTATTATTTAATATAAAAATATTTTGTAATTTAATCCTTTTGTATCAAACTTAAGAAATGCCTATAAGAGCTGACACTGGATGAATTCGTGTATATAAATTTATTTAAGTTTAATAACTTGAATAATATACGTTTCGATCATCGTTTTGATGCTTTTCAATATTATAAAACTAATTAAATCAATACATAGTAGTCGTCAAGCAAGTGAAGTCGCATTATTCTACAATTACATGTGTTGTCCATATGTGATTGTGTAAAATTTGAGTATTTGTCAAGTCTGAGTATCAGTATACATTTAATTTCTAGATTAAATGATAAGCACTTATAACGCTGCGTTTAGTAATATTGACAAATTGCTCGTTCGATGTCATTAAAATATCAGCAAATGACATCGAGCGAGCAATCTGTCAATATTATCTCCAAGAAAGCTAAAAATAAATTTAAATTTGTGATAAATTTCATATCTTTGAAAACAAATAAAGTATAAGTAAATTGTATTAACAATATTCGCAAAAGAGGCTAATAAATAAACTAATCTCAATGTGGCTGCAAAACGTATCTTTATTGACAAAAGTTTTTCTATGACTTTTTTTCCGTAATTTTTATTTTAGTAAATCATGTAAATAATCAAATTGTGTTATTGATTTGTAAGTTTAAAAAATTCTTCATGATCATTCATTTGAAAATACATAAATAATGCGTGATGAGCACCAAAATTCTGTCTCATATTTGTGGTAATATGAGGTTTTATCCACCATCTTCTTGTACTTTTCTTTTTACGTTTCTTTAAAAGTAACCTTATTTTCAAAATTTGCGTTCCAAATTAATAATAAATTTGAATATATATTCAACGTTCCAATATCCATTCTTTACATTTGTTCCGACTTTTCGACTTTGATCAACGACTCAATTGTAGAATATCAAGTCGTATTCATGTGCGACATACAACATATGACAAACGACTAGCGACAGCCGACATCGACATACGACTAATTGTAGAACTCTACCCTTAGTCTACAATCAGTCGGGAGACGTTATTGTATGTCGTGCCGTAAGAAATTAAGCAATCATGATCGATTGTTTCTTTCTATGCGACAATCAAATACGCATGCGTTCGACATCCGACATACGACGTATTGTAGAACAGGCCTTAGAGAAATAATAAACAGTAATAAATAAATAAGAAAAATATTAAAGATTATCTGTAGTAGATAAAGTTATTCTACGTGACGAATTATAATAAATAAACATATTAATAATTGATTAATCCCTTTTTTGTTCAGTGAGCGGTCGTCGCTTCTGAATGCACCCAATGCCTTAGCGATATCGAATGAGAGTTCTGCTTTACATCATCACGTGAGAAAAAGCAAAGCTTTCATTGGATATCGCTCGTCGCGTCCAGTGTGCAGTTAGGCCGGATTCACACCTTGACGGAAAAGCGGAAAGTGGGGAAAGCGGAAGCCAATCGGAACTCGCAGTAATAATAGGCGATACATTTCGCTCGTCTGCTTCTATTTTTCCGCGGTTCACGCATGATGCGCATGATGCATCATTTATCCTTGTTTAACATTCGATGAATAACAAGGATAAATAATGCAGCATGCGCATTGCGTGAAACGGAACACAGCCCTGATTGGCTTTTCCGCTTTCCGTTTTTCCGTCAAAGTGTGAACCGACCTTACACTCAGTGTTGTTAAGCCCGATGTCCACGATGCTAGAAAGCTGTTTGAAATTTCGGACAAAGAAAAAATTTATAAATCACATTGGAATAATTTGATCACATGACCATTGCGATTGGTTAATTCTTTCTTCATCCCAGATCTCGGACTCGAACCGATTTCTAGCATCGTGGACACAAAGCTTTAGACAGGCCGGATTTCAGACGCATGCACGCTCATAATATAGCTTCAGTAACGTACCGGTTACTAGTAAATAGGAGATCATTAGTCGCCTATCTAAAATTTTTTCAAAAAGGTTGAAAATTTTAATATATTTTACATATTTTACATAGGTATACGTATATAGAAATATTAGGTGTAGTAAAAAGAAATCCATTATTTTTCCAATAGATGGCTTTAGTAATCTGTATCTCGCGTTGCGAGGTACAGATCTATTCAGATCTATTCAGTTTAGTCCACTCTACCTGCTCGGGACGAGTGGGACCATATATTCATGCCACCCTGTATATGTACACGTATGTAAAATATGTATGTATACGTATATGTATGTATACGTTATATATATGTATACGTATGTAAAATATGTAAAATATATTAAAATTTTCAACATTTTCAATCTTAAGGGGATGCTGGAGTGAAGGCTGAAGTTAATCAATATTACAGGTTTTTATTTCCAATGTATAAGACGCTTACGCCCTCTGAATTAATATGATCATGCAGGAAATTCGATCGATTAATTATCGATATTTTTATTCCGTTTCCTACATTACCATCTTAGCAGGGACGTGTATTAGGGTCGGTTCCACAAATGTAAAATTTATTTTGGAAAATTTTCCAATTTTAGAATTGAGAAAAAAATAAACCGTAATTGAAGTTAATCTTATATTTGTAGAATCGGACCTTAGAAATACAGTTATATTATGTACACATGCAGTGTAGACCGTGTTCCAATATATACCACCAGTATTAAAAATCTGTAATATACATAAAGTACAGATTTTTAACTTTAATAGTTATATCGATACGAAGCCATAGCAGCACTTTTTCTTTACGTCCAATGCCATTAGATAACAATAATATAGTATCAATAAATGAATACGACATTGCACATACATAATGTAATTCTTTTTCATGAATATCCACAATATATATATATATATATATATATATATATATACATATATATAATGCGTATATATGTACACATAAAATGAGGATTTATCAGAGAATTCGTAATTTGATTATTTTTTTAAGATGTTACGTCTGATCATCTACGTTTGACTCTCGTTAGCTTGGATTTATGTTAGTTGTATGTATATTCTGATATTGAAAATATAAAAGCATATATCACTAATATCTGTATATTTGACCATAAAAAAACATATCTCTATTTATTAAACGTAGAAAAAAGAAGATCAGTACACCTTTTTATTACACGTAACAAAAAGAGATAAAGTAGCTACACACGTACGTGAATATGAATTAGAAATATATTTTATGTTTTGTAATGTGTGTACATCATAATGCACATAAAATATAATTCTAATATTCACTAATGTGTCTATATTATATCTGCATGAAAAGCTAAGTATGAGTAACTTCTATCTCTCTTTTATGGGCCTTCTACAATAAGCCATTAGTTACAAATCAGAAGTCAGAAGCTAAAAATTGATCAATCACAGTCAATTTTTCAGACTTCTTATTTATGGCTTATAATTGTAAAAGGCCCATTAAACATAATAAAAAGAGATGGAATAGCTACATATGTATGTGCAATGAATTTACATATGACAATACATGTTACATCCTAAGTTAAAATGGTATTGGGAATAAAGAAAAAAGTGCTATTACATTACACGTGTATACATGTATTTCAAATATATAGTTACATCCGAAGATATATCTAAGTCACAGTCAGAGTGTATTTAGTAAAAATATACTTATTGTAACTTGCTGTTAGTCAACGTACACATTGACCTATAAGTGTATATATTTGCTAAAACATTTTGCTTTGAATATGATATACTTATATACATTTCATAAACGTACAGCATCGTACGAAAATTATGCATGTGACTATTGACTGTGTAATGTATGTTATATATATGTATAACGTATATATTATATAGGGTGTCCAAAAAGACCCCGGATTTAGGAGCTGAACATAAAGGTGACTATAACTATAATCGTAAAGGAATGTGAATTATACTTGTATCGGCATGCATAGTACGCCAAAATATAATACATTGACCTATGATTCACGTTCTCTTCTATGATTTACGGCCATTCTTGTACTATAAGGCCATTACATTTTAGAAAAAACGTTTCAGACAAAAGTTGTAAGGTTTCAAAAAAGCTGTTTATTGATATTCAGTTTTTTTTCTTCATTAGTTTCTTTGTTTCCATCATGTCAAGCAATCAGCTTTTGATTCCATCATGACAATGCATTTATTCACATTTCTTTAATTGCAGACGCAAAATTCTACAAATTGATTCCGTAATTGTATTTCACCAAATTTGATAATCGAATGCTTCTGCCAGTAAATTAAAAATAGTCAGTCCACGATCAACGCCTCTGACATTTATCTATAACTAGCCAAAGCACGATTTACAGCTGTGGCATGTTGTTATAGCTAGTCAGCTCACAATTAACGCCTCTGGCAGTAAATTAAAAATAGTCAGCCCACAATGAACGCCTCTGATATTGGATCATAATTAGATAAAGCGCAATTTATTATTATAACATTTAACTATATCATTTGTATGATAAATAAAAGTGATATTTTCACGAATGACATAAAGATGCTAACCTTTTCCATGCTGGCTTTATAGGGTGCCTTCCAACAAGAAATACACATCACAATAAGCAATTTTGACCTTCTAGAGTGCCTTCCAACAAGAGACACAGTGTGACACGGTGCATCATTACAATCTTGTTCGCCAATACAAGGATGAGATACTGTATTGTACTGAGTCGCTTGTTAGAAAGCACCCATAATCTTCTCTTACCAAAGGCAGACAATATTCTGCTACTACATTTTTTCTATTTTGTGGACATAAAACACTATATAAATACACACACACACACACGCACGCACGCACGCGCACACACACACACACACACACACCACCCACACACATCACACACACACACACACACACACACACACACACACACACACACACAGTTGTGTGTAGAACACTACTACACTACACTGAATTGACAGTACCGTTGCGCGGCAACGATACTGTGAACGCGGGTCATACTGGTTACAGCTGATTGACTCGTATAACGCCGTTGTTTTCTGACACATACAGCGTCACGCAAAACGATATATGTATGCATATATATATATATATATATACACAATCATATAAAACATTTTTATTTTTCACTCTAAGAAAAAAGATACATAATCGATATCATGGTCACATTATCTTCTCCTTAGCGACTAATTAAGAAAAGGCGTTCACCGTATCTAAATCCACGTTATTGTAAAAACTATCTATTATCTTTGAAGTTCTATTATTGATACGTCATTTAAGTGCATTCTCCAGGTTTATTCCACTAAAAAAAAATACAAGATGACCAGATATATGACGCGGTAAAGTAAAATTCTATATTACATTTTGTGGCACAAAAACGTGATCAGTAGCTCTTTGAAATTGAATGTATCATAAAAATAATAAAGTAATATTTTAAAAGTACATTACATTCTGTAAAATGCATTAAGTTATTAATATGCTGTTCAATCACCATTATTAAGAAAATACAATATTATGTAGGAAGTGACACGTTGAGTTCTTGCAGATCACCTCGACGAACGCGGTACATACAGTGCATGGAAAGTCGTAAACTATTGTATATCTCATCAATGTTTATGTTTTGAAATCATTTTTGCTATTATACGTTAATGAGAAAGATATATGATTAATATAATTTAATAAAAAGAAAATGAAAGAATTTTAATTCACAAACACGGTTGCCAGGTCTCCGTTTTTTTTTTGCCAGACTTCGATTGCTTGGACTAATATTTAATACTCCAGCAGACAACAAAAATTGGAGATTTTTTTCTGTCTCTGTCCTTCTCTCTGGTCGCTTGTTTCTAGCGACCGAAAATATTTTCTCGGCGATCTCGGTCGCTTGACGTGTATCGTAAGAGGGAAAGAGACATTCTAGATAATACATAATTTTTATTAAATTATATTAATCCTTTGCCCTACGATTTAAGTTACAATGGCGCGTGCCATAATGAACAGCCTGGAACATGTTGTTTATGTTTGGCCCGATAGACGTACCACGGCTCTCATCAATGATACTTATGTTTGGCCCGATTTCTTTACCACGAGTCTCACACGATATTATAAGTGAAAGAGTTAATCATATACCTTTCTCATTAATATATAATAGCAAAAATGATTTCAAAACGTGATAGTTAACGAGATATAGTTTACGATTTTCCGTGTATTTTATGTTCATAGATGCGGTCTACAAAAACTCAGCGTGGTCTCGGGCGTTAGGTGCGAGATCAGAATGTTGAGGATCCTATGTTCAATCCTGCTTTTTCCTTTTTTTCATAATTTTTTTTTAAACAAATAACGTTATTAATGAACATATTACTCCAAATATATTTTTATAAAATTATAGAAATTATATGTGTACTTCAGTGTGCTCAGAACTAGTTACACATTTCGAGCCAATTTCTGAAGTGTTGTCTATTTTTCCTTTACAACGGCTCAACAGTCGACGGCTGAACCGCTGGATCGCGCGCGGACATCTGCACTCAGGAGCGTCACAGTATATGTGTAAGAAACATCCTGCTATCATACCTTCCAACATGAAAATTATCATGACAACATTTTAGCATGAAAATTATCATAAAAATATTTTCCTTCCTACATAATTGTTATTTTCTTAATAATAGTGATTGAACATCATATTAATAAGTAAATACATTTTACTGAATATTATGTACTTTTAAAATATTACTTTATTATTTTTATGATACATTCAGTTTACCATACAACTGGAATGACTTAACTCTAATAACTCCGTGATGTCTTCTTTATTCAACATGTGAATAAAGAAGGCATGTTGAATAAAGAAGACATCACAGAAGACTAAGGAAAGTAAAGGATTGATAATTTATTGGAAGGTACGGTCGCAGCATATTTCTTAGTGCGCTCCTGAGATACACATCCGCGCGCGATCCGGTGCGGATGTGTATCTCAGACGTCGAGTATTGAGCGGCGGGGGGAAAGAAGGCGACGCTTCAAAAGTCGACCCAAAATTTAACATGTACTCCAATAACTATAGTAAGAATACCGAATCACTTCAATAGATAAATAAAAAATTATTTGTATATTGCATATAAAGGCACATATAAAGGCTTTTTGATTTGTTAATTATTGTCGCAGCCGCGGTTTCGGGATCGTGAGGTTCTCAATAATATTAGACACTTCTTCGTATTTTACACGAACACACTACTTTATTACAAAAACATTAAGAGCATACGGCTCAGAATTATTCGCAGTAACAACGGCAATAAAAAAGGCAAAAATAAAAAGTTCTATTGGCGGGAATGCTCAGCTTGCGATCCGATCTCGTCTTCTTCCGTCGTTCAGGCGGCCATTCCAGCACCTTCCTCTAACTTGCGTCTCGCCCTCTATATCAACGGTACTGAGAGCGCGCTTCCAACATCTCTCCCACCCNAAATTATCATAAAAATATTTTCCTTCCTACATAATTGTTATTTTCTTAATAATAGTGATTGAACATCATATTAATAAGTAAATACATTTTACTGAATATTATGTACTTTTAAAATATTACTTTATTATTTTTATGATACATTCAGTTTACCATACAACTGGAATGACTTAACTCTAATAACTCCGTGATGTCTTCTTTATTCAACATGTGAATAAAGAAGGCATGTTGAATAAAGAAGACATCACAGAAGACTAAGGAAAGTAAAGGATTGATAATTTATTGGAAGGTACGGTCGCAGCATATTTCTTAGTGCGCTCCTGAGATACACATCCGCGCGCGATCCGGTGCGGATGTGTATCTCAGACGTCGAGTATTGAGCGGCGGGGGGAAAGAAGGCGACGCTTCAAAAGTCGACCCAAAATTTAACATGTACTCCAATAACTATAGTAAGAATACCGAATCACTTCAATAGATAAATAAAAAATTATTTGTATATTGCATATAAAGGCACATATAAAGGCTTTTTGATTTGTTAATTATTGTCGCAGCCGCGGTTTCGGGATCGTGAGGTTCTCAATAATATTAGACACTTCTTCGTATTTTACACGAACACACTACTTTATTACAAAAACATTAAGAGCATACGGCTCAGAATTATTCGCAGTAACAACGGCAATAAAAAAGGCAAAAATAAAAAGTTCTATTGGCGGGAATGCTCAGCTTGCGATCCGATCTCGTCTTCTTCCGTCGTTCAGGCGGCCATTCCAGCACCTTCCTCTAACTTGCGTCTCGCCCTCTATATCAACGGTACTGAGAGCGCGCTTCCAACATCTCTCCCACCCTGAGTTGTGACTTCTTGGTAGGAGCAAATCAACCTATCTAAAAAAATGAAAACAAAAATAAAATGACAAACATTTCTAGTATTTGAACCGATCCGGTTTCTTGATGATACGATCCCTTCGGGTCTTTTAGCTCGTTTCTTCCAACGATTTCGGTTCCTCTCTAGGGACAGCTAGGGACGGACTCTTCGAGGGTGTTAGCTGCATTTCCCTTAGTAGTCTCTGACGTCGTAGTGGTAGACTCGATAAAGTTATCAGCTACAGGACTGGTTTGATCACTCCAATGTTGGAAGTTCAACTTCCAAGGGAAGTTTTTGAATGGGTCGAACCAGTTCACCTTTACTCGTTTTCAGTTTTACCACCCACACGTAACCATCTTTTCCGGGGTAGACTTCTCTAATGACGGCGAGCGGCCAGTCTAATCGCTTTTTGTAAATTGTTTTCAATAAGCACGACGTCCCTGATAGCCACGGACGCGGAACTATTGCTGGGTTTAGTTCGTCTAGATAACTGACCCAAGTACTGTATACGGAAACGTATTCTGAACTCTTCTTTCAATCTTTGACGATAGCGTATCCTCTTTGCAAAGTGGGACTTGTAAACTTGATTCAAGTCTGGAACGCCATTTTCTCGAATGTCACTGATGAACATCGCTGGAGTCAGCGCTGTGATTTCAGTATTTTCCTCTGTCAAGTAGGTAAGTGGTCTTGAATTCATAGTAGCTTCGCAATCGCATAGAATAGTGTTCATTTCTTCATAGCTCAACGAAGTTCTCTTTAATGTCCTCTTCAGTAAATCTTTAAGGAGGTGCTCTCACCATCCTCCCCACCAGGCAGCTGAAGGTGGATTAAAATGCCATGTTATCTCATTGAGTGCACAATATTGGGAAATTTTCCGCCAATTAATCTTCTGTAGTAGATTCCTGGCCCCTACAAAATTTTTCCCATTGTCGCTATATACTACAGTAGGTCTCGACGTGCAATGAATCTTCTGAAGGCCTCCAGAAATTCCTCTGTTGATAGAGATGTAACCAACTCCAAATAGACTGCACGGTAGACTGCACAAGTAAACAAACAGATGTAAGCCTTTTGTCCACCGCTCAAAAAGAGTGGTCCAGCGTAATCGATACCTATCACTTCAAATGCTGCGACATCTCTCACTCTGTCTTCAGGTAACAATCCAGGTGGTGCTTTCATTGTTTTCGATGATGACGACAAACGACGCATTTTCTTATGACTGAGCGTACCGTACGACGGCATTGCAGGACCCAAAACTTTTCGCGTAAACTATTTATCACAATGTCAATATCAGCATGATTAAGTTTCAGATGAATATGAAAGATAATTTTTAACGTCAATAAATGAGCTGAGTCCAACACCACGGGACATCTGAAAGAAAAAGTGTCTTGACGATTGGAGATCATTGTCTTTGTGCGTATTAGTCCATTCTCCTCGAAAACATTTAAGCTTCGTATCGTGAATCGTTGCTTCCCAGGAATGATTCTTTCTGTGCCAATCTACAGAGAAGCAATTCCGCTTTAGTAATTTCTTTGGCAGTTAACTCTTGAGTTTTGTTTATTTGGATTCTTCGACAATTATTCACAAATCTTAATATCCACGCGATAGTACACAGAATTTTGGAATACATCGAAAGTCTCTGCAAATACCAGGGGACTGTCTCTTCACTCACTTGTTCTACGGAGCATAGCAATTTCTTCAACAGTAGTCTCAGGGAATATTCTCTCTTTGCATCGTCCGGGAGTCTTGCTTATTTCCAGAACACGATTCCATACAAAGACTGCCCATTGTCTTGTTTGTCGAATCCATGTTAGAATGGTCATCGAGTCGCTCCAGAAATAGGTCTTGATATCTTGATAATCCATAGCCTTTACGAAGGATCGCATCATCCTATGGAGGCTCCAATGGAAGCTGCTAGTAATTCAAGGCGAGATATGGTCTTCTTCTCTTTGGGTGCTACTCTAGATTTAGCTTCTACGAGATGTACCTCGACTCCTATGCTTGACTCAACTCATACGAAGATTACCGCCGCGTATGCGTCTTTACTGGCGTCGACAAAAACATGAAAGGACAGTGAGTCGGGACTTCTTTCCTCTCCAAAAATCCATCGTGGAAACTTCAATATACGTAGACCTAGTTGCTGAACCCATTTAAAAAATTCGTGCTTAATGTCGCCGTGTATTTCTGTGTCCCAATCCACGTTTTTATTCCACAGATCTTGCAATAGTAAAAACCTCAAAGAACAATATTATGCTTGCAGAAACGAGTTACGAGCAATTTAGTATAAGAGCAATGAGTATTCGAAAATTTCATTTATATGCTACGTCTGCTACGAGATTGCCGCTTGTCGTTCCGACATCCGAGCAGAATGGAAGCTCAACCGAAACACACATCGCGTTCCGAACCTTGATATATGCATGTGTAAATAATTCAGTAAATAAAGTTTAGACATGTGTTGTATATATATACACACACACACACACACACACACACACACACACATATGTTATTTTATATATATGTATCAATAATTTACTAAATAAAATGTATGTAAAAGACAGAACAGTGTAATTAAAATAATTATCTTCATTTGTATTCATATGTAAATAATATAGTATGTTTCTTGTTTAGGAAGAAATTATTTCAACAAAATTGAAATAACTAATATCATATTTATTTTATTATTATTTTTCCTCTCAAAAGAAAAAACTTTGACCAGGGCACGTTTATTGATATGGGCCTGAGTAGGTCGATAATTCAGATCATTTCTATGGTTCAGCGACGCACTTTTTATGACAGCGCCGCCGTCGGAATATCGCGGAACTAAAATACTGCTTAGTTTCATGGCTTCACGTCAATTTCACTCGTAATATACAAACGAAATTTTCGGATACTCTTTTCTCTTATACTAAAACTCCTACCGCGTTTCTAAAAGCATAGGATTGTTCGTTTAGGTTTTTCGCAATTCGCCAGCTACTTTTTATGAACGTGCAAGATCTGAAACTCTTATGTGCAGCACATATTGTGATGTGTTGACTACAGAAGCTGATAACAAAACTGTAAGTCTTCAATTTTCTTTCGTTTTTCGTATTCAAATGTAGCTGGCGAATTGCGTTGTTGTCGATACTTTAATTGTGAAGAAGGATTTTTCAATTCATAAACACAATTAAGAGAAAAGAGTCTTTAATATTTAATGATAAAACAGGACACTCTAGCATCTTAAGCGATTAATGATCTCCTATTTACTAGTGACCGGTATGTTACTGAAGCTACATTGGACGTGCATGCGTCTGAAACTCGGCCCGTCTAACAACGCTGGTAACACTAGTTACACTGTAGCAGTGCAGCAGTGTCAGTCTGTCAGTGTGTAATTGCACTGTGCATTGGGAATATTGAAGGAAGTGTTTAATGTAGTCTTATAAAATCATACCTTTATAATAGATTTTTTGGTGTAAGATAAATAATAATTAAGCTATTTACTTTGAATTTTAATGATATATTCATTTGTGTTTTTGTGTAAAAAATTCTGAAAAAATATCGCTACTTGACTTAAACATTTTTTAAGGTTATAGGAAACTTATCATTAAACTCTTTAAGGGCCAGTTGTTTCATCTTTTCGTAAATTTTACCTGTTAGGTAAGTAGCAAGATTATTCAATCATATTATGCGCGGATTATCAGACTTACCTCACAGGTAAAATTTACCAAAAGGCGAAACAACCGACCCTAAATGAGGTTTGAATTACCTAGAATAAATTTAAATTTTTCTGATTCAGATTGAATTCAAATTGAACATAATTATATATGAAATTTGTATTTTAATACATATTGATATGATCCCATATATAAATTTTCTCAATTGTTTTTGATGCCAAGTAAAAATGAGTACTCGGGTATTGCATGACATTCATAATGATTTAAAACAGCTTATAACAGCGCTTACATTATTCGAGGTATGCAGTCAAGTTGACATGTATGAGAAATTAATGACATCTTACAAAATATAAATTTTTACATATTCAGGAAGATGAAGAAGGATTTCGGATATGCGAACGATTTTGTTTGTCAAATATTAAACACCATCGTTACCTTTCTATTGATAGTCATGCAACCAAGGAAGCAATAAATGCAGTGATTACTAAATTTTCGATCCATGGAAAATATGAGGTTGCTAAAAAATTTCAGGAACTGATTGATTCCTTCTTGTCTAGTTTTGACTTTGAGCAACATCCACAGTATGATCTACAGTGGCATTTGTTGACGTTCTTGTTAGATTTATCCACTGAAACGCATAAATCTAACTTAGACAATTTAAAATTCACACGTGGAGAACACAGCTTTAATGCAGGTATTGGAAATGAAGATAGCATTACAGATGAAATTGATTGGGCACAGTATTTAAAGGAAGGCCAGGAAAATTTCTTTTGCAATTATAAAAGTGATGATAGCGAGAGTGTAGGTATTCATGCAAGAAATATGAATATAAATTTTTCTCATTTATGTTAATGTTTTTTTATTTTTATATTTGTATAGGAATGGTCTGATTTAACGGAAGAAGGGACTGATGAAAATGATATTTCTTTGCCAACACAAATATGTAATATTCAATTAGATATTGCACAGCCTCTAGAAGTTTCTAATAGTGCAACAGATAAATTCTCTCTGGCATTAGTACAAAATCTTGAATCTAGGAAATGGCTCTTATCAAATGTTCAAACCGATTGGTGGAACAATCTAAAATGTCAAAAGTATCCTGTTATTAAACGATCTTGTGACACCAGTATATGTGACCTATGGTATTTTTTATTTTTACAGTACTTTTTCTGTTAATTTATTTTATTTAAGAGACAATAGTTAAATATGTGACATTGTAAATTTGTACTTATAGGCATAAGACAAATTTGTCAGTTGTGTATAAAGTGGCTACTCTCAGTGAGTATCAAGTATGCAGAGAATTATTATGGATGTTTTACGTTCAAACGTCAATGGTAGTATTTCAAGAGGATAGCGAATCAAAATTCTCAATACGTTCGGATATATCTATACCGAGTTTGACAACTGTAAGTTGCTTTTATCATTTTCAAATTTTATGTATATATAATCTTTGATTATATATTATATCGAATTATTATATTATTTGTACACTACTTTCAGACTGCTTTTAAAAGTATCTTAACACCGTTCTGCAAGTATTTTTCAATGATATATAATATTGAAAAATTTGGATCTGATTTGCAATTAACTTATAACCAAGAATCGGAACTTCAGAGTCCTCCTTTGACCTATGAAGCATATAATGCTGCACTTAGGCAATATTTGTATGAATTTAAAACTGAAGTGATTAATATGGAAAAGGATATTATGAAGCAAGGTAAGTTCATGCATTTGTTTTATTACAGTTTTACTAATAAATATTTTTTTATGTTCTAGAAAATTGCAATACGTTCTTATCTTTATCAACTAAGCTGAGAAGACATTTGAATATTATAAACATTATTTATGATATACATCAGAATGTTATAACTGATTGGAAAGTCTATCCTAATTGGAAATGCGCATCTCGACTGTTGTCATCTTTATATTATGAAATGCAAAATTCTCATAGTCGGGAAAGAACAAATATTTGTATAAATTTGTACTTACGTAGCCTTACTGTTTATCTTAATATAATCGATACATGGCTAAGTGAAGGACGATTGGAAGATTGGCGAGATGAATTTATAATTGTGAGATACAAGTGAGAAATAAATAATTAGAATTTACCGTAATAATTCACCATATATATTTTTATGCTTATTTTTATGTCTATTATTATACGTAGGATCACAGAGGATGAAAATGATGAACAAATTGAAAAATTTACGATTCGATTATCCGATAATATCTGCTTAACAGATCCAATTATGCAATTTTTATTGCAAAAAGTGCAACATATGGGTCACAGTATTGAATTACTTGTATCTTTAGATCGAATTACCGATATATGGAGAATGGATAATGAGGATAATGGTCTCTAATTGTGACAAATATCTTATATCATTATATTATAAACTTATATTTCATTATAATTTATTACAGATATAAGGATTCCATTAAACATTGAACTACAAAATAAATTGTTATTCGAAATATCTAAGTATAGCCTACCAGTGGAGGAGACAGATACTGCACTGCAATTAGAGGAAATATTCCTACAAGAATATGATGCTGATATTGAAAAGAATATAATACAACAGTTATCAACTTTACACAATCCATTTCTCATGAAAGCCATGGAAGATTACATGCCGTCTGAATTGTATAAAAACGATACAGTAGATTCTCATGTGCATAATACTCATGATTCTAAAACAAAACAAGGCCAGATACATAACTTGTATAGAGAGTATGTATATGTATTTATTAACATAAGATAATTTATACATTAAAATAATATGTTTTTTGTAGACTACAAAAGATAAAATATATATTGCCGATGCAAAACATTTTAGAGAAAACATTGTCTGAGATTTTGATGTTACATTATAACAGTGCTAGCAAATTAGTAAAAGATATTATGATTGATGAGTACAAGCTGCAAACGCATTTGAAGTTACTGAGGTTTGTTTATATGATGGAAGCTGGACACGTTATGAACAAATTTTATCAAATCTTGTTTTATGAGGTAAAAAGAGAAAGATATTAGCCTTTGAGACAACTTTTTGTGTGTAACATAATTATCAATTTTAGATCGAAAATAATCAAATGTGGGCTAATTCGTATTTTCTATCATGTATTCTTGAAGAAATATTTTCCCAATATTGGCCAGATACAAGTTCACGTTGGTCGGTTACAGTTCATGGCAATATCAGTACTCGTCAAGTATTACAAGCTGTAAATAGTATAACACTGCATTATACAGTAGAATGGCCTATAAGTATTGTATTGACTAAAAAAGTTTTGGAAAAGTACAATGAAATATTTAGATTTCAATTGAAATTAAAATGGGCCTTGTGGACGTTAAATAACTTAAGATTTTGTGGTAAATAACTATAGTTTAAAATACGATATGCTTTTGCGACATATTTGTATTGTTCCATCTTTTTTTCAGATTTAGAAGATTCTAGGTCATCATGTATAAAAGATAGATTGGAACAATTTCAGATAAGACGCCTTGAGAGCTTGAGATTTTGGTTGTTGCACGCGATAGGGTCTATACATACATACTTGTCCGGTCAAGTATTACAGAGTCTGGGTTTTATACTAGAAAAAGTTCTAACTCAGGCAGATAGTCTCGATACTATTATATCAGGTAATGAGCATGATTATCTTCAAGAGAGGAAAAATTTCTCGTCTTATTGCATGATTACAAAATGTAAAGTTTTCTTTCAAGAAAGAAAATGTTGGAATAGCCTTAATAATTTTAATATAAGCGGTTTTTTTTTGCAGTGCATAATGAATACTTGAGCAAAGTTTATGAACATTGTTTATTAACAGAAGAATTTAAAGATTTAATGACAACTATAAATAATGTATGTACATCTATTGAAATAATGACAGAATATCAATTTATATAGAATTTATTTATCATTTAATTATGTTTTAGATGATCGAAATGTGTATTCACATACGAGATCGGTGGTCACGCAAAAAATTATTGTTAGCTGCTACAGAATTAGATGTGATGGAGCACAGTTACATAAAGTACCATACGTATCTTGCCTTAGCTTTGCACAATGCAGTACAACATAAGGATGCGGATTATTGTAAGTTTTATAATTTATTAGCCATACTTAACGTATTTCAATATAGTTGCCCGTAGTTTTGCAATCAATTGACCATTTTAAAATATTATTAAAACAATTGCCAATCATTATAATGTTGAAAACAAAATATGTATTCAAATTATTTTTTCAAATCAATCGTTGAAAGATATATCAATGTGATTAATATATACTGACATATTGAAGCCTGAATATATACCTGAAAAATATCAACTAGTAGATATTAAATTGTTGCATGATCATTAACAATATTGCTTCTTAACATCCTTCCCTTGCTTTATTTACAGTGACTGCCTTAAGTTCAGCCTTTAATTGCAGTATGCCATGTGCTTAATTCTGTATTAATAGAATATCAACTCTTATCGATTTAATAACACTACCAATGTGCATCTTAATTTTTCCATTTGGAATTAATAACGACATCAATTCCATTTCACTTGTATCAATCATTGCTTTATACTACAACAATATGTAGTATTTAGCCGTTATTTTACTAGATCAATGTATATTATTATTTCGTTTATGATTAATTATAATTATTTATATTGATTATTTTTGTATAAACTTGTTGTGTAAAGATCTGTAATATTTATAACGTAAGAATTATGTATTTAATTTTTAATACAACTTTTTTGTACGTAATCAAAAGAAAAATGTTATCTTTTAGAATAAAAATTGTTTGAAATTATATTGATTCTTCTATTCACTGTGTATGATTACCGGTACAATTGTTATTCAGTGTATCAACTTCCAATATCCTGTTTCCTTATCCGATCCTTTCCAGATAAATTGATACCATCATCTGCAACCTGTATCGACAGCAAATTATTCGAAGATAGTGAAAAATTTATTAAACTTATTACTGATCTTAGTCGAACCTTATTAACAGAAATCGCGTACCAAAGTTTACCGCCATCAGGCATTCCCCTACCAATCCCGAAGTTAATTTACGAAAGGACTTGGCAAATGAGGTAAGAAAATGTGACTATATTGTATAGATATTTTAGTTAAAGTTTATACAATTACTAACTTTAAAAGTTTTAGTTCAGAATCATTGTTACCTGTTGAAGTATCCTTAAATGAGTATGAACAAACCTTTTCTTACATGCGCTGGTATCAATATGAAGAACAATTCTTTGTTCTAAATTCGTCATCATGTACCTTACACGACGAGATAAAAAATATCATCGCTAATTCATAACATTGTAAGGAGTATTTTAAGCGGAGATATATAAAAATAAAAATATATTCAATAATATTATTTCAAATACAATGAAATGTTGTCTATGATGATCTGATAAAATCACACAATTTTAGATTTAAAAATTGCGAACTGTATATAACTTTAGATTTTAAAACTAGAAAAACGTAAATATGATAAACTGTATAGATATAGACTTAAATATAACGCACATACGTACGCGTGTATACATTTTATATACGTACTGCTATGTTCATTAAGATACATAAAAAAAGTAATAAGACATCCGCTCCAATATTCTACGCAAATATTAATCATAAAAGTTTCGTTATAGTAATTTGAAGTTACAGTTTAAAAATATAAAATCAGAATACACATACACACACACACACACACACATACACACACACATACACACACACACACACACACACAAAATATATGCTTGGTAATATTATTGACAATTTATATATATTTTCGGTATAAGAAAAATATATTTCATGTATAATATAATAATATATTATAAAAAGTATAATATATATTAAGAAAGGAAAAGTGTGTTTGTAATATACATATTTGCAAAAAAGAGAATTTAAAATAATTAATAATGAAGTTAATATTAAGTTTGTTATGTTACATTCGCTAAATTCTATACAAATTGTACATAAAAATTAACTCTGTGCGATTACAACGGTACCATTTTGTCCAATAGTTCCAGTTTGTGACACCGTGGGAGCATTTGACGTTTCGCTCGTGCTAACAGGAGAGGATGAATGATTGGTCGTGTTTGTAGCAGCTAATGCCTTGTTTCGTAATTCGAATACTTGTTGTATTGCCTTGCGGAAACACAAAAAGTTGTAGTCGATCACACCTATAAATTAAGAAGATAAACGAAAATAATAATGCAATTAATGCATGTTATTACACTGCCATGTAAGAAAATGTAATTTCCTTTAAACACATACGATATTAAAATTATTATTTTCACCTTGTCTATCAAAATTATCCTCTCGTAAAATGCAGACCAATGCTAAAAATTTATTCACTTCTCGCAAATACAAGATTGTACCATTATTTAATTTAATTAAACTGGAACTTTGGTTATCAAATGCAGCAGCTTCTAAATCCTCTCTCAATCTGAAACAGATATGAGTAAAATGCAAAAAATAAATTAAACATGTATATATGTATGCAAACCAAATATAATTGTTTACCCATATATGCAAGAAACATCAATAACAACATCAATCATATCACAACATAGTTCATAACTTTGCATATCAACAGGTGAGCTATCCGTTGCTATATATATTTTTGAAACAACATCAAATAAAAATGCTTTCTCAATTGCAGAATTCTGTAAATATAATTATATTAAATAAATATTCTAGAGAATTTGCTACAAAAAAAGAGAAAAGGATAAATGTTATTCTTACTGATATGAGTATATTAAGTAAATTTTCTAAAGTAGGCAGCTGCGGTATTAACTTCTGAACAACTTTGCTAAATGCTTCAAATATACTGTGATCATATATTGAGGTCAAATGAAAACTCAAATGTATTTGATCACATCCTAGAGAAGATATGTAAAATAAGTAGGAACAGTGCTTGATTCTTTAAATTCTTATCTCAAAATCTTTTTATTACCAGCGTCTGCTAAATCATCATTGGCCCTTGTGTGTATGTCCCTTTGCGTTTCCATCTTACAGTCATCTGACAATCCATCTACTTTATGAATAAAGACTTCAAACTTGATGGCCTGATTAACCTTGTTTGCCTTTGTGACTGTCGCATGAAGCTTATTAAGTGCCTCCATATAATCATCCTGTGCATCTATCACAAATACCAATGCTCCACAACCACCAAATATCATGTCACTGTCAAAGGTTGGATCAAAGAAGTCGATTTGCCCAGGAAAGTCCCATATTTGAAATTGTACAAAGCTCGAATTGCTTATATCATCTTTAATTATCTTATTTGTACTTTCTAAGAACAGCGTCTCATTGGGTGACATCTTGTGGAAAACCACTTTTTGTATCGACGACTTACCGCTACTAAAGAACGGAAGGAAAAGATATTAATATAAATATTTTGACAAATTTGTGGGTTATCATCTTAACATAAAGAACTTAACCCATACCGTCTGAGACCCATCAAAAGTATTCTAGGCTTTTGTTCTCCAGCTAGTGGATCCATAGATCCTTCGGTTTCACCATCAAACGGTGCATATCCAAAATCTTTTGGAAAAGAACTGCTTTGATAATGGTCGTCATAACCACTTTGATAATGATCATCATCATCCTAGAACAATATTATAGAAAAAACTCTATAAAACATGAAGTTTAAATAGCTTACAATAAATCCTTAATATATTTTATAACTAGAGACAACGTTATTGTTCACTCCAAGTTAATGTACATAATTTATACTCCAATATACATGTGTGTCTAAATTAAGTAAAATATTCAACAGAAATACAAGTAACGTTACTTTTTTTTATATTAGTACCACGCTTAATTGTTTATCACCTTGGCTTATTATTTCCTCGACTGAAATTCAAACAGAAGCAAATTCATGTTTTTGTCCACTTACCATGTTCATAAGATTAAATAATCTTTGTGCCAAGATTCTAACCGTTCTCCCAAAGGATTAGGAACCTGAAATCCGAAAAACGCACAGTGCCACGCCGTATCACGCTGGATCGCGATTACATATAATGGAAAATTGTATAGGCTACAAAGTTTAATATAATATCTTTATTTACAGTTGACGTAGGGTGTGTGTGATGATACAATGTCAGTTCAGTGTTACCAACTTTAATGAGCCGGTTCCTACTGGTCTAATTTACATTGGGCGCCTTCAGCGGACTCAATGACTGCGTTCAGCGGACTCAACAGTTAAGTGAGCGCTCGCTGCTATTGGGCTGGTTCGGAAATATCACTCGTTGGTGTGTTTCGATGACTTCAGTGGAGAAGTAGTGGTACGTGTGCCTTTGGGTGAGTGTTCCCGAACGGCTTCCGTGTGGCATGTGTGTCATCTCAATTCTATCTCACCGTTCACGTTTAATCCTAACCTCGAGCTAAATAATCGATGAAGAAAGAGGCGGTAGAATGAAAGAGGAACGACGGCGATATATGATTGTAAAAAGAAAGGAATATAAGCATTCCTTCCACGATTACCGGCGCCTAATAAACATTTCACTATCATGTCGGGTAATTATATGTTGCTGTGTCGACTTTAGACAATGGTAAAATTTTTCATCGTGAAAATTCAAATTAATATAATGCTGATTCTACAATGAGTCTGTAGTCTTATGGGCTTTCTACAATAAGCCATAGATCATAAATTATAAGTCATAAGTTAGAAATTAACCAATTGCAATAGTCAAGTTTCTGACTTCTGATTTATGACTTATGGCTCATTGTAGCCTATTAATTTTAATTGATGAATTTGATTAATCAGCTAGTTTAGTTTTACAAGTTGGCTATTGGTCAACTTTACCGACTAAGACTTCCAACTATCGACTCATTGTAGATCAGCATAACAGATTTGACAACTAATCATATTCTGATTGTAACATGTCTTATTATTGTAAATCCTCAAAGAAAATTGACATCAGTGATATAAAACTTGAGATGCTGGATGTTACTTCATCGTCCAAAGATCTATTAGTTCCTGCGAGGCTTATTGTCGATCTTAGAACAGTTAGTTTTGTTCTAAATAGTACTGAACACATACAATTTTACAACATACAAATAATATACAAATAATATACAATATACAAATAATCTGTTGTATAATATGCGTAAAATATTATTAAAGGCAGAGCAATATTAAAAAAAAGTTAGAATAAAAAAATAAAAAAATAGTAAAACTTAGACAAATTTTCTAGATTAATATAACTTCTAGATTAATATTACTATTCAAACTTCAAAATTTTTTGACCCAAGAACACGATGTAATTGTCCTTTTCTCCCATTCCATGGAAAAGAAAAATTTCGATTGGTCGATTCCATTATGCATTATGCATTATGCAAGTCTGTGCTGCGGCCATAACAGACCGATTCCCCTTGCTTTTCGCACGGGTGGTTTAGTGCCACTCGGTGTGACTCTCTCGACGTTTTCGAACGATCTCACACTAATGCACACCGAGTACATACGAGTATTTCCGAACGGCTGGTGTGTATTAGTGGCACACCAATAAGTCTTTCCGAACGCAGTCTTGATTCTTATTCTTCCAGATCTAAAATGCTGATTGGATGATTTAAAAGAATACACCAATAACAGCGAACGCAACTGTTGAGTCCGCTGAACGCAGCCAATAGGTGCATCCAGAAGCACGACTGTTCATTAAGTTCAGTAAGCTCTTGTACCTGTTTGGTTTATATTTTTAGATCTAATGGAATATGCCAATCAGATGCAAGAGCTCATAGCGCTTAGTGAGCAGTCGTTCTTCTGAATGTACTCAATAGTTGAGTGAGCGCTCGCTCTTATTTGTGTATTCTCCTAGATCTAAATTTCTGATTGGATGAGCTAAAAGAATACACTAATGGGTGCATTCAGAAGCGACGTTCGCTCACTGAGCGCTTACTAAGCAGAAAAGGAATTAATCTATTATTAATATGTTCATTTATTATAATTTGTAACGTAGAATAACTTTATTTACTATAGATAATCTTTAATATCATTTTTCTTACTTATTTATTACTGTTTATTATTTCTCTAATGCCGTGTTTAGGCCGTAAGATTATGTAGCGCTCAGTGAGCAGTGAAGTATAATTTTAAATCGCTCCATCGCTCATTGAGCGCTACATAACTTTATGGTCTAAGCATGGCATTAGAGGAATAATAAATAGTAATAAATAAGTAAGAAAGATGATATTAAAAATTATCTACAGTATACAAAGTCATTCTATGTTACGCATTCTAATAAATAAACATATTAATAATAGATAAATCCCTTTTTTGCTCAGTGAGTGCTCAGTGAACGGTCGTCACTTCTGGATGCACCCAATAATAGTGCTCACTCAACTGTTGAGTGTGCTCATTTGGTACATTCAGAGCCGGCTGTTTAGTAGAATCGACCAATTGCGATTGACAGTTAATCACGATTAAACTTGATCGGCGTTGGTAAAACTGGCCCTTAGTATTACAATCGCTCATTAAGGTCCGATTGCACCAACGTTACTTTGATTTTAAGTGAGACTTAAAACTCTTTCTGTCTCTATCTCTCTTTTGCTTTAAAACGATAGAGAGAGTTTTAAGCCTCGCTTAAAATTAAAGTAACATGGGTGCAATTGGACCTTAGTAAGCTCTTAAGATCATTTTACATTGGTCGTATCGTCGGAAGCGTCATGCAACTTTAAAATTAAAGCATCGGATTGGCTGAAACAACAAGCTTATGACGTCTATGATACGACCAATGTAGAATAGCCTACACATCTGGTTGGTCTATATTTTTGGATTTATTGGAATATGCCAATGGATGCATTCAGTACTACAATCGCTCACTGAGCGCTTAGTGAGCTTTTGTATCTATTTGGTCTATATTTTTGAATCTATTAGAAAGTGCCAATTAGATGCAAGAGCTCACTGAGCGCTCAGTAAACGGTTGTAGTAGAGACCCTTTAATCAGAGATTGACTTGATCAAGATTTCGTCAAATTTCTTCGATCAAGAAAGGAGTATAAGAGTATAGGAGTATCTCACTCCTCTACTAATAGCAGTGTGTATATATGATATATACACATCGCTATTAGTAGAGATGTGAATGGTCTAATACTTCTTTCTCGCTCGAAGAAATTTGACGAAATCCTTACGGCCAGTCTCTGATTAGGCCTGTTCTTCAATAAAGTCGTAAGCAGTAAGCCGTAAAAAATTAATCAATCATAATCGATTATTCTTCTCACACTTAACTATGACCAATTTCTTACGGCTTACGGCTTGCGACTCTATTATAGAATAGGCATTAAAGGGTCTCTAGGTTGTAATATTGAATGCACCCATTAGGTCTGTTCGATTTGTTTATACTTTTCACATCCTGCATCTTTGCTTTCTCTCTTTTCAGCGCCAAATGTATATCTATCTCATTTTAAGTGTAAAAAAGTGTAAACAAGTCGAACAGATCAATTGGTTCACATTGATGCACTTGATGCAAACACTAACTTTCTATTAAATTATTTTAATTCCAACAATATATTCAAAGAATGATGTACTAAATTAAATAAATACAATATGCGTTAAAAAGATTAATTAAATACTCATATCATATATATGTATTTATACAAATCGCCGAAATTAAAATCTGCGATGCTTGTTTTCCTGCTGGATTGCTAACTAGATTAGAATCTTACTACCATATTGTTTGTAATGCTGGCATTGACATCGTGTGCCGCAGGCTTAAGATAATTCAGTAGAAAGTTGCTAGTTAGTACCTGTTTGGGAGGGAAACCAATTGCACACATTGCATACGCACATGTTAATTGACCAATCTTCTTCTTATTCTTTTTATGGCCAGGCAACCTAACAGGTTGAACTAAGCTATTGAGGTCTGCGAGCTCTGGGGATTTCGAGCTTGTGCGAATCCAAACTGGTTAAAATGGCTGCCACTCCCCTTGAGCCGGACGCCTGGGAATCGATTCTGTATCTTGAAACGAGGTGAAAGTTACAAAAATGAGCGAATAATTTAGAATACTAATAATTTCATTGGTCAACATCTAATAAATTTGCTCACTTTTATACAATTTTTACCTTGTTTGAAGATACAAAATCGACTCCCTGCTGCTACCCAGCGGTAGCTATATGTTTAAAAAAATAGGTCATTAGCCTTCATAAAGACAGGAGTAAGCGGCATAATTTAGGGGTAGGAGAGGAGAGGGAAGGGGATAAATCTTGTGGGGTGCTAATTTTTTAGCTATAAATTCCCGTACTTGCTTAAAATTTGAACTGTATTTCTCACAATAAAATATAACATAATTAATGCTCTGACAGGGATCTTTGTAGAGACAGGCGGATAAATCGACTATATTAACCCTACAGAAGTTCTTAAGATTGATATGATTGAACCTGTGGCGATTCATAAACACAATTGCCTCTCTGCTGAAAGAGACTTCGTGAAACCAGGTTCTCTGGATGTCGTATGGTACCGCTCATAATATATTACACCCTTGGAGGTGAAAAAAGTTTTCATGTATCCCTCGAACTGAACATAGGTGCGACTCTTCGACTTGGTCAAGAAATCTTCATAAGGCACACGAAACGCCGGTGAGTACCTATCCAGCACTGCCTGCTTGGCTACTGAATCCATAGTTTTGTTCCGCGGGATGCCGGAATAAGCAGGAATTCAGAACAGGATAATCTCTCTGCCTTTGATAATAGCCTCATAATAAGCCTGCTTGATAAAATAGATGATGTAGTTGCGGTGAGCTTTCCTCGTGTCCTGCATCAAGAGCACTCCTGGAATCCGAGAAGATAACATAACGCTGCTGTCCAAGGTCTATGGCAGCGAGAATGGCCTGAAATATAGTCCAGAGCTCCGCTGAGAAAATGGACATTTCCGCGGAGAGTCTATGATTGATGTTACCAAACATCTCGAGAGAAAAAACCTCGGTTCCGACAGCACTTTCCAGATTCTTTGAGCCATCCATGTAGAAAGACATGGCGTGTACTGAAAAGATTTATGTAGGAAGTCTGTCACAATTAAATTGCTGTTGTCCTTTTGGTTGCATCCAAACATGTCCTTGATGTATGTTATTTCCTGGGCATATACCTCATAAGTATGCCAGAAGGCAGGGGGATAGGTAGAGCGATGGATAATTTGCTTCTCGTGGTGACTAGTGACGTAATGCTTGAAGAATCTAAAGCTTTGAATGGCCTCCGTCTTGGAATTCCTTCTAATGACAGTAATTTCAAGCTCCTCCAGCGCTGCGTACGCCAAATTGAATTTGTTTGCCACGGCCTTATAAACAAATTTAGAAGCAATTAGATTAAATCTAATATTTATTTTGAATTCTTTGACTTCACTAAGCATGACATTGATAGGTGTCGAGATACGATATCCCATTGCTTTTCTAATTATCCTATACTGGACATGTTGCAATATGAGAAAGTCCGTAGAAGGATCCCACGAAAAAAATTGACAGCCGTATTCTACGGCGCTTCGGAAGGTGGATCTGTAGATAGTTAGAAGAAGTCCGGGGTGAGATCCCATTTAATACTTGAGAGCGCCAAGGTGATATCGCAAATTCTTCTGCCCTTGTCTATTAAATAGCGGAGGTGATGTCTTCCACTAAGTGATCCAGGATGACGTCCAGAAAACGATATAGTTGTGTGAGCCCTAGGTATGCTCCGCTGATGGCAAGCGGCGGTCTTCATAGGATGGCCTTGCGAAAAAATAATCCTAGACTTATGTGAGGACACCTCTAGGTTCCTATATTTTAAATATCCAATTGCCCTTGTCAAGAGAAGCCTAGATGGAAGCGATAGCGTCATCCAAATTCCGTTGTGTAGAGTAGAGGATATCATCCTCATATTACAATAAACGGATGTTAAGGTGGAGCTGCTGGTCTAAAACTCTTAAATATATATCAAAAAAAAGAGTGCTCAAAATGAATTCTTGAAATATTTCTTTAAGAGAGGTGTACGGGCCGTATAACACCCTCTCGATAACGAAACTCAATTGCCTATTGCTGATTAAATTCTCAACAAATTTCTTGAGAGGAGCAGGAATGCCTATCTCGAAAAGGTCAGCCATAAAAATGTGAGGATCGACATTATCAAACGCCCCCGCAACGTCCAGGAAAACCACTACTGTGGGAGTCCGATTGAGAAAGCCCGTTCTGGCGGAAAAACCGCAGTGATAAGAACAGCTAGATTGTCATCATAGGCCTTAAAAGGCTTAAAGCCTGACTGTTGGAGGAAGAATAGGCCGAGACTCGATAAACCAACTTAGTCTGTAATATAACATTCACTCCACGAGTTTGCATAAACAAGACATGAGGGATATGGGTCTAACCGCGTTATTGCCTGCTTTGGGAATCAATACTACCAGCGAGTTTTTTCAGGAATTTGGAAAAAGCCCCTTATCAAGGATTTCATTGTAGACATCTAGCAAGCGTGCCAAGAATCCCGCAGGAAGATTAGTGATCATGGAGAAATCAACTTGATCCAATCCCGGAGCCAAACGCTTCTTAACAGATTTCAGGGGATCGATTCTGTATCTTCAAACAAGGTGAAAATTATAAAATGTTGACCAATGAAATTATCGGTATTCTAGTAAATTCGTTCACTTTTGTAATTTTCATCTCGTTTCAAGATACAGAATCGATTCCCTGAACGTTTCTTAGCTCTTTAGGACTAAATAGTCGGAGGACTGGCTAGCCAACTGCAAGGGGGATTGTGTGGCCCTCCTGTTCGGCGTCGCTCCTGTCTAAGCCTTTCCAGTCTAGAGCAACTCTGTCATATACAATCATTATACATGATTAAAAAGTGTTTATAACTGTTTTATTTATCCTGGTAAAAAATACGAATAGCATTATCACATACGGATTTGTAAACGATATAATTTATCCTTCGAAAGTACAATCAGGTATTTGTTTGTAGCCACGACGCCCATAATGGGAGAAGCTTGGCAATCAAGATCAATAATTCTTTGTTTGGCGGATTTTGCTCCGACATCAGGTCTCTCATATAGGAACACATGTCGTGTGTGTTCTACTATAGCTATGTACGAGCCATCTATAAAATAAGTTGTATTGATATTGTTAAATAAAAAAAATTAATATTAAAATATAATATATTCTACAATATATATACAAATAAAGAAAAATTTTAACAATAAT